>JASDQU010012705.1:314386-326350 GCA_032191745.1 Picea mariana | reverse complement strand
AAACACTATGGTGGAAAGCTCCCAGAGTTGCAGAAACTTGTCATTCGAGTGCTTAGTCAAACTTGCAGTTCTTCGGGTTGTGAGCGCAATTGGAATGCCTTTGAAAAGATACACTCCAAGAAGTGCAATAGGTTAGAGAAGTTAAAAAATGGAACAATCAAAATTTAAATTGTTTAAACTTTATTTTTTTTTTAATTTTAATTTTTACAATTTAGTATTTACTATTTATTTACCATCACTAACTATAGCTCTCAATGTTCATACAGGTTAGGTACCCAACGCCTTAATGACTTGGTATACATCTACTACAATCTAAGGTTGTGGGTGGAGCAACTTGACAAAGAACCTGACATAGAAGCCATTTCATTGGATAACATTGACACCACCAGTCAGTGGAGGGTGGAGATTCAGGAGCCTGAGCTGGAAGAGCCCCCCGAGTGGTTGGAGGAGCATGCAAATGATTTGAGGGAGGAGGGGGCAACAGAGGAGGAGGAAGAGGAGGACGATGTTCCACTTCCAATGGATACAGAGGTTGAGGAGGAGATTGGACTTCCAGTGGATCCAATGCCACCACCACCTCCACGGAGAGCTATACCTGGAGTTNGTTGGGACTGGGAGGCAACACACTTTTCCTTCCACCTCGTCCCCATCACTTACCACCTCACATGTAGCATCTGGAGCAGCTGGAGCTTCCACTCCACACTCATCTAGTGTACCTCCACGACCACCCACTGCTTCCAGAGGAAAATTGGTGCCCTTTACCCATGAAAGGGCTAGAGAAGCAGCAGCACGACAGAGAGGGAATCAATGATTTGAATTTTGGATCCCTATGATCTATCATTTTCATTTTATCATGTACTATTTAGTATCTAGATTCCTCATGATGATTCATCTCATGAGATACATTTATTTTGATCATTTGATGTGATTTTGTATCTACTATCATCCTATCAGGAGCATGTTTCAGAATTTTCAGTTTAGTAACGATATGTGACCACTTGACATCTTATGCATCTTATTTATTGGTTGTATTTTTATATTTATGTAGCAAAGTGTTTATTTGATGTTGTTGTTGCTTTACAAGTTTAAAAAATTGAAAAAAATGAGGGTTTTTGTATTTTTTTGAGGTCTTGCGACATTTTTCGACATTTTCCGCCGATGTCGTCGAGAAGTTACATTCCGGACCCTCGCCGACACTTTCCCCGACACAACATATACAGCATTGATTCCATATACACCACAACAAAATGGTGTTGCTGAGAGAAAGAACTGCACATTAAAAGAAATGGCTAATTGTATGATCCAATTTAAGGGATTAAGTCTAAAGTATTGGGAAGAAGACATCAACTGTGCAAATTACATAATAAATCACGCTCTCACAAAGGCTCCTAAAAATATAACATCGGAAGAATCATGGACTAAAATTAAACCAGATGTAAGTCACTTCCGTGTATTTGGCAGTATAGCATGGGCTCACATTCCTGATGAGAAAAGGAAAGCATTGCATTCTAAAAGTGAGAAGTGTATATTTGTGCCTTCTTTGGCCTGCGAGCCATCTTTAACGCTTGTGCCTTCTTCTATTCCTATTCCAGTTTCTTCTTCAAATGATGACAGTGAGGATGAAAATCCACCTCTGCCTGCTAACCTTCCTCCAGATGAGTCCATTGAGCCTGAACCAA
The DNA here is from genome assembly GCA_032191745.1 of Picea mariana. Lineage (NCBI taxonomy): Eukaryota > Viridiplantae > Streptophyta > Pinopsida > Pinales > Pinaceae > Picea > Picea mariana. The sequence goes on along the minus strand of JASDQU010012705.1, from coordinate 324,671 downwards.
GACTAACACCACCACTTCCTAGATGGGTCCGTTCAACACCAGAAGCAACTGGTGACCTTTTCGGTGATCCTTCAGATCAGCGTTGGACACGTTCACAGTTCCAGTGAGCCTCTTCTCTTTTGGCTCATGTTTCAGAGACTCATGATCCAGATGCATTTGTAGAAGCTTCAGGTCATCCATATTGGGATACAACAATGAATAAAGAGTATCGTTCTTTAATGAAAAACTATACTTAGGATCGTGTAGCTCTTTCGAAAGGAAGAAAACTTGTTAGATGTAAATGGGTCTACAAAACTAAGTATGCATCATATGAAGTGTTGAAAGAACCAAGGCTCGGTTAGTTGCCAAAGGATTTTCCCAAGTTGAAGGAATTGATTACAATGAAACCTTTTCCCTTGTCGCCAAAATGAATTCCATCTGCCTTGTTCTTTCCCTTGCTGCCTCACATGAATGGGAGGTCCATCAGATGGGTGTTAAAACTGCCTTCTTGCATGGGGATTTGCAAGAAGAAATAAGCTTGGAACAACGTCCTGAGTATATCCAAAATTACTCTAGCCTTGTTTATCTCCTTAAGAAATCTCTTTATGGTCTTAAGCAAGCTCCCCGAGCTTGGTATTCCAAAATGGACAACTTTCTTATTGACACCAGATTTTCCAGATGTCATTATGATCCTAATGTCTATACCGAGAAAGTAGGAATCCCTCTCATAATCCTTGTCCTTTATGTTGATGACCTTATCCTTATTTGTAGTGACTCCAAACTTTTAAACCATGTTAAGAAGAAATTTGAAATGACAGACTTAGGCTTTTTTCACTATTTCCTTGGCCTCAAAGTTTTGCAAACCAAGGAAATAATTTTTCTTTCCAAGTCTAAGTATGTTTGTGACCCTCTTTGTCGCTTCCACATGGAAAATTGTAAACTAGCCCCTTCTACCTTCCAGTCTGGAGTCAAGCTTGTTGCCACCTGTACTTCTCCCGAAGTTGATGCCACTTTATATTGTCATTTAGTTGGTATCCTCTTATACTTGACTAATACTCATCCCGATCTTTCATTTGTTGTTGGTCTTGTTACCTGGTATATGTAAACACCCCATGAAAGTCATTGGAAAGCAACTAAAATGATACTTCGGTATGTCCAGGGTATAGTTTAGTTCGGGATACATTACAGTTCAAGGGGGACTCCTTTATTGGTTGGCTTCATTTATTCAGATTGGGCCGGTGACCCAGATGATCAAAAGTCCACTCCAGGTTATTTTTCATCCTTGGTTAAGGACCTATCACTTGGGCCTGTAAGAAACAACATTCGATTGCACTTTCTTGAGGAAAAGTAGAGTACCGAGTAGTGGTAAATGCAAGTTTAGAAGCCTTGTGGCTTCGACAAATCCTTTCAAAGTTTGGATTTCAGTAGCATCATCCAACCAGGATTTGGTTTGATAATCAAAGTTCCATCAACCTCGCCAAAGACCCAATTCAATATCAACACAACACACATCGAGCTACACATGCACTTCATCAGAAAGCTCATTTATGATCAAGTTATTGAAGTGCTCTTTGGCCCTACAAAAGATCAAGTTGCAGACATTTTCACAAAGTCTCTTACAAAAGCGAATTTTTCGAAACCTCGATCTATGTTAGGCATTCAAGAAGTTGTCATTAAGAGGGGATAGGCTGTAATGCCTCCTTCTACTATTGTGTGACTATTGTAAATCCTTCAATCCTATCCCAAGTTGTTCTTAAGGGGGGATGTTAGGATATTTAGACACTTAGGAGTTAGTTAAGACCTACTTGGTCTAATGTGTCGTTAGGTAAAAGTGTGTTTCTTTAGTATTCATTAGTATTCATTTGTAGTTAGGAAATCTGACAGTCACGATATGTTCTCGACATAGAGTGATCCAACAGTTCATATTATTCTCGATCTTGATTCTTAACGACTACATTGATCCATGGCTTGACACTCGATTGGTCCATGATATCTATTTAAAGAGCATGGAGCGTCATTTGCCGATGATCGATTGTGAGAAACTCTCTTGTAAAATCTCTCTATAATCTTTTTGATAAACTTTCCATAGAGCCTCTCTCATGGCATAAAAAGTGATACAAACACATAATATGCACTACCTAGCTTAGAAAGAATAATATAGATGCAACACTCTTCCTCCAACTTTATGTTGCACTCTTCACATAAATTCTAAGTGTTTTAAACTTAGATAGATAATCTTCAATGCAAGAAAAATCATTTGGACTTAAAATCATTATCTGATTTTCTAACTGTTGTGCTCGAATAATATTGTGTTTACCAAACACAGATTCAAGTTTTTCCCAAGCTTCATTGGGGTCATCAATTTCCTTAAGGTGGAACCTTAAATCAGGAGATATGGACATTCTAATTAATCCATGTGTTTCGTCATTCCTATTATCCCATTTGACTTTCTTTTCATCATCAATGGGTTCTTTTTCCTTTCCCAAGGTAATATGGTAGAGACCTTTACTTCTTAATAAATGCCCCATAGGGGATTTCCATTGGAAGTAGTTAGTGTTGGTAAGCAAAAGATCACTGGAAGAAGCCATATTAAATATGTAGATAATATGGATTTAAAAACTAAAACTGATGATTTGGATAGAAATATCTCGAAAAATTGGGCGATATAAAAAAAAACCGACACTGATCAAAACGGACTTCGGATGTGAAAGTTATGTCCTTTTAAAAAAAAGGCATAAATGGTAACCAAAGAACGACGTGGCAAGTAGAAGTTAGTTCACGTGGTGATACCCCTTCAAATAACCTCACTTTTACAAATAGGTTGCTTTATGAAGTGACCCACTTTTATAAAAAGAAGCGGGAATCACTTTTACAATGAAGTTACTTTATAAAGAAAGTTGAATGAAAAATAAATAACTTTAAAATAAAATATTAAAGCCACTTATAGTGATTCACTTTTATACTTGAAGTGAAATACACTTTACAATGGATGCATGAACTTTTTCAAAAAAAGTAACAAAACATAGATTGAACTCAAGAACTCTTACTTAATAAGGCAACTATTAACCAAGTGAGCTAGCAAAACATATTGTATTGTTTAGAAGGAGGATTGGGGGTGTTGTTGTTGTTGTTGAAGACGGCCTTGTAGAGCATGCTCATAAAAAACTCTTTGCACAGAATAAAAAATATTCGCTTCTCGATGACAACAAGGGTTAGATATCGGTTAGCTTACCCGAAAAATGTACTTTTTTCAATCTGTTTCTGATTTGCCGAGATCGCATAGGGAGTGAGGCAAAAAGTATATGCAAATCCAAAAGAATAACAACCCAGAAACGAAAAATAGAAAACTGAAATAAAATCTGCAAAAATTTAAAAAGGGCGTATTCAGGGTTTATACCTCCGGATTTGACTGGAATGACCGTATCTTGGGGAAACAAAAACCATTTCGAGTGAAATGAAAAGCATTCATGATTGGAACGAGCGCTCCAGATGCAATGGAACAGTCTTCTCAGCCCAGAAATGTACAAAAATGGCAGAAACCATAGATGAGGCAACTCGGCTTCACGATCTCGATCTACAATGGGAGCGGGTCTTCAAACATGCTCTGATACCATGTTCTAAAACATAGGTATTCCACTAGAGGACGAACACCTTAAGTAACCACTCACAAAACCAGATCAAAGATCAACACACCGATGTTTTGACGTGGTAGAATCCCTACGTGCAAACATCCACGGTTCCAGCCAACGCGACCACTTGGAGCAATTTATTAATGCAAGCAAAAAAGATTACAAAGATATTTTACAAAAGAGTTTCTCACAATCGATCATTGGAAATTGACCCTCCCTACTCTTTAAATGGAGATCATGGACCAATCAGGTGTTAAGCTACATATCAATGTAGTTGTTAAGATCGAGGAGAATATGAACCGTCAGATCACTTTATGTCGGGAACATATTGTGACCGTCAAATTTCCTAACTACAAATGCATACTAATGCATACTAAATAAACACACTTTTACCCAACGACACATTAGACCAAATAGATCTTCACTAACTCCTAAGTGTCTAAATATCCTAACAAGAAGATGGGTACCATTTAGAAGAAAACACTTGTAGAAGAAGACACACGACAAATGTAGAGAGTATCGGTAGATACCAATCATAAATATGAACAAGTGTAGCAGACAAAAAATTGTTCCTCCTCTATGAGGAGCAAGAAAATGCACCACAATCAACAATCAAAGTTTGATCCTTAATCTTCATTACTAAATTGTAGCTTTAATAAATAAGAGATGTATGAATGCATGAGCTCCATGAAAATAAGATTTTATTGTATAAAAATAATAACATTTCTTCTTTTGAAGTGACATGAGAGAAAGAAAAATTGTAAACATTCTATTTATATATGGTTAAAGTATAGGGAAAAATATTAATAAAATAAAAAACCCATAAAAACAATGAAAAGTAAAATATCTATGAAATTTTTTCTTACCCTTTGATTAAAAAAACCTAAAATAATTTCCATTTTAAATTTGACAAATAATTTTTATTTTAATTTTCATTTATATGAAAAATAAATTTATAACCTTTTATGACAAGCTAGACAGCGCTTGCTTTAATAACTTCAATTTTGATCTATGCAAATATTTAAACATCCATATCAAATCCAAATATACTTATGCAAATATTTAAACATCCATATTAAATCCAACTAAATAATGTTTTAATGTAAATGACTTTCCTTTTAAGATGGTACATTTACATCATCAAGACGGACTTTATTATTTCAATAACTTGGAAGTAGTAAATATTTTGCTATATTTAAACCAATAACTTAATTATTTATACAAATATTAAAAATAACTTAATTATTTATACAAACATTAAAACATCCGTATTGAATCCAAATAATGAATGTTCTAATATAAATTTATTGGTATTTTTTTATTGACTTTCCCCTTCTAATGACATTTATATCATTTTGAAGGAATAATAACATTTATATCATTATGAAGGAATAAGCATTGTGTCATTTACATCATCCCGATGGACTTTATTATGTCAATAACTTGAAAGTAGTAAATATTTTGCTATATTTAAACCAATAGCTTAATTATTTATACAAAYATTAAAACATCCGTATTGAATCCAAATAATGAATGTTCTAATGTAAATTTATTGGTATCTTTTTTATTGACTTTCCTCTTTTAATAACATTTACATCAKTATGAAGGAATAAGCATTGTGTCGATAGCTTTGAAAGTAATAAATACTCCCTGTGGAAGTGAAGATTCTTTTCATTCAAATCGAACAAAAGTTATAATTTGAATTGATCTTGGTGTGTATGAGGTTTTATAAATCTTGTTTTTTTCTAAATATTTTCTATTATTTAAAAAGTTACAACAAAATTTAAGGAGCTCGGATGATATTCAGATGAATTATTAATTAAAAAACATTTAGTGTTTTGAGTTTCATAGTTGTTAATAACTAAGACCAAACAAAATATCATTTTATCCAAGTTTTTCAAAGTAACACGTCCTATGATTCTACCAGAGTCCATATCTTTAGAAAGACAAAACATAATAACCAATTTCAAACCTGTCATCCACCAATTGTAGTTTGGACGTCATCTTCCTTTTTTTGTTGGAGTCGAAAGGTCTAAATCCAACTCAATGGGATTGTCTTTGATTCCTGAAGAGCTGGCCGAACCACCATCCGACTTCTGCTTAGTGACCGCGTGCTTGCATAAAGGGGACACTTTGAATCTGATCCCAAACTACGATGTGACATAACAACTCAAACTTTCCTTCAAAAATGCGTATGGAATGCATGATGTCCCTCCTCTCTTCCATACTTTTTTCTAGAGCTTGACCCACCATTGCTTTAACAATCCAATATTTTTCAAGAACTTTGAAATACTTTATGTCCCTTGTCCTGGAGTAAAATGGATTTGTAACCCAATCATGTGTCTCTTCTAGAATACGATTGTTAGGGGTTGTCAGTGTTTGTGTGCACATTGCTGCCTCAACGTCCTCTACTTCTCTCTTAGTTGCATCCGAGCAATGATCTTGGAAACTGTGTCCAGATTCCTATGCTTCATGAGTCACGCGGGTGAGAGCTATTGGACCATGAGAGGACGAATCCTTCTCATAACTCCTCGACCTCTGTCTTCTCTCCTTGTCACTGCCACCCCTAGCCAGATTTTCCATCGCTACCCAACCCAAACCACTACCAGGGTTGCTACACGAGCTTCCTAACTAAGAAAACCACACTAGCCACAACCACGAAGGAAATACACCCCTTGCAGACCAAAAAAGGATCTCTCCTAGCCTCACCAAAGCTTCCAGAATTCCTCGACTCCTTAGGAGTAGGACCATAGGACAATCAACGAGCTTCACCCCCCCCCTCCCAAGGGCCGCAATTCCTAAAAAACACAGAGGAGAAATCGACTACAAGGAACCCAAGCCCAACATAACCTCATAATCCATCCCCCGTTATATCACCATGGGAAATCCTCAGAGGCAAACTCACCACTAAAGCTCCACCTCCCAAGCAAAAACACCCAAAAGTAGAGTATTGTTATGCTGAGCATATACATCATCTGTAGAAGATTTGAGTTTCTCCTCTTCCAGGCATAATTCTCTTGGCCTGTCATTGTACTCTTACCATTAAACATCCCACTTATCATCCTCATTCGCTGCATCCTTCCTTTGGCCTGAACCAAACCTAGGCTAATTGCACTCATCATTACATATATTGAAACCTGTAGGGTTGCACTCCCCACACCCAGGTCCATCCCTCGCCTCAAACATCTGAAGATTTGGTGTATACCCTTCCATTATTCTCAACAATACTTATGGCAAGCTGGTTGCATGGCCTCGCCTCAAACATCTAAAGATTTGGTGTGTACTCTTTCCCTGTTCTCGACATTACATATGGCAAGCTGGCTACGTGAGTGCCCAACCCCAACTTATTAAAAAAAACTTATTAACACAATGATTGTTTTTCCATAAGAACACTCATTTCATGTGCTTATAATTGTGTTTTTAACAAATATTTGTGTTATCATGAATAAAACGATCCTTACAATCCATGTTCTTTTAAAACAATTGGGGTCTAATTTTTGTGTTTTTAAAGCAGCATGAAGATGCTTATTAATAAGTATTTGAAACATCGAGACTGCGGTGAAAGCAACTTCTCTTGTGGCGGTGAAAGCAACTTCTCTAGTCAAATGCATGCATGTGTAAGATATACTTTTCCTTTCTCTTACTATACTTTCCACTACCTTGAATTATTTAAAGAAAATAAAAATAATTATACTGAAAAAATAAATTATATAATCCGTTTTAGTGAATTACTTATTTTCCCTTTCTCATAGTTAGCATCTTTCATGGTTTTATATAACAATTTACCTACTATTCCCCTCAAGAATGGTTTATTCTTTATATTTATTTAGAAACATGATACATTATCCCTTAATTTCGCTCGTGTATGTTTTGTTAAATTTTATATTTGCCACTTTTAAGTATCCATTTTTAACTCAAAAACCTTCTATAGTTTACCTTTAAATTGAAATATATGATAGATAAGTTTATATTACAAAATTTATTTCTTTGGCACGGTGATTTTTCCTTAAACGATATTTCTCTATTTTTTAAAATTGGTATATTTTTTAAGTTATTTACCAAGAGTCACAAAATCATTCATCCATCTTTGGGTTAACATTAACCAGACTAATTCGATATCAAAGTCGACTCTAGTTTTAGTGATTTGACACCCTTACCTAGGTCAATTCCAAGTTCACTTGGTGACTCAATGCATTTAGTTAATATCAATTTGATAACCGTTGATTGACGGGAAGCTCAACCATTGTTGCGAAAGAAGTTATTTATAATTAAAGTTAGTTTAATATTTTAATTCATATCACACTAAGTATATGGACAAGATCAAGTATGTTACCACTGAAGTTTGTGTTGAGAAGGCCATACTTGTGGGATTGATATTAAAAGTTCAAAGGTGAATTATTATAAGTTTGTGAAAGATAAAATGAGTTTTGGTTTTTATAGCTATAATATAAGATAAAAGGATAATCAATGCTTTCTTAAAGTTTTTACTGTTAGTGATAAATCCACAAGTGATTTAACTTTCAAATGTTTAATAATTGACAATTGCAAAATGGTTGAAAATAAATGATTATGGTTTTAAGGAATTTGTAGGCATACTCCTATAAAATTCATTTGTAGGCTTATTCTTACAAAATTCATTCTTCTGTCCTTGGCTTAACATTAATGTGACTAATTTGATAGAAAAGTTGACTCTAGTTTTGGTGATTTGACACCCTTACCTAAATTATTTTTCTTTTGAGGAATTTGTAGGCCTACCTCTACAAAAATCATTGATTTGTCCTTGGGTTAACATTAATGTGACTAATTTGATAGCAAAGTTGACTCTAGCTTTGGTGAATCGACACCCTTACCTAGGTCAATTCCAAGTTCACTTGGTGATTCAATGCCTCGTGTTAATATCAACTTGACTTGAGCGATTGACAACCTTTGAATGATGGGAAGCTCAACCGTTGTTACAACAACATATGCCAATTTTGGAGATTGTTGTTGTGGAAGTAGTTCTTTATAACTAAAATTAATTATGTAGTCTCACATCAAGATATGTATGTTTTAATTCATATCACGCTAAGTATCTTGACAAAGTCGAGTATGATACCACTTGAAGTTTTTTGTTGAAAAGGACACACTTGTAGAATTGATATGAAAAGTTCAATTGAAGGAAAATCATTATAAGTTCGTGAAAGATAAAATGAGTTTACTTAGTGGCTTTCATAGTTGTAGTATAAGATAAAAGGATAATCAATGCTTCCCTAAAGTTTTTTTTCTTTTCGTGATGAATCCACAAGAGGCTCAACCTCGAAATTTCGAATAATCAACTATGAATATTTTCAAAGAAGATCAACAATTGAAAAACTATTGAAGATAAATGATAACACTTTTAGGGAATTTACAGGCCTACCCCTAATATGGACTATCTGGTGCATCATCCATCTATAACGATCTATAGTATTGCAAGGTATTAGACTATATTAAAGCTCTATCTCACTGAATGCAAAAGTCCAACCATAATTGCAAAAATTGATTGGCAAAGGGCACATTCGACCTAGTATGTTTTTGTGAAGTTTAGCAATAGTGCTTGCATAAAAAATAAGATAAGACATGGAAAAATGTGTATAAACCTACATTATGGGGGAGTGCCCCATCCCCTAGCGCTTCGCTCCTAAAGCATGCTCCTAGAGGGAGTGTTCAGGAAGTACCCTTGGGAGTGTGCTTCCTAAATGCTCCCTTTTGGCAGCATTTTTTGAGAGCATGCTCCCTTCAAAATAAATACTCTCCTTTCCAATTTTGGAAGCGCTTGGGGAGTGTCTCTCTCGAGATGATCCCAAGAGAAAAAAAAATGCTCCCTGAGTGCTCTTGCGGGATCGCTCCCTAAGAAATCCCATGTGATGAGGTGAAATTAGCAATTTTTTTTGGTATTTGAGAACCAAGTCAAGGTTCCAAATGGTTTCAAAAGGCATGGATAGGGTTTGTTAGGATTAAAACACTCACTCACTCCATTTTTCTCTCATTCTATTTCTCATTTCACTCATCTTTGCTAGGAGGGTTTTGAATGGGCTTCTTGCTAGTTCTTGAGGAGATTGAAGGATGCTATAGGGAGATTGAAGGGAGATTGGAGAGCTTGGAAGGAAAATTGAAGGTTGCTATAGGAAGATTGGAGAGCTTGGAAGGGAGATTGAAGGATGCCATTTGTGAGAGATTGGAAGGGAGATTGAAAGCTTCCATTTGTGAGAGCTTGGAAGAGAGATTGAAGGTTGTCATAGTAATATTCAACCATCATTGGAGAGCTAAAGAGGTAGGCTATAAAGTCCATTCTTGTGTTTTTTTATTATTTTCCATGTGTTGTAAACTACTACATTATGCTATGTTTGAATATTTGAATGTTTTCTTCTCGTACTCTTTTCCATTTCTTCTCCTACACTTTTCCATTTCTCCTCCATCATTCTATTGTAGGTGGTAAGTTATTATCAAGATTTAACAATCATGATGGGTATGTCAATATGATATGTCCTTTTGGTTCCATTTTTTATTATGATGGTGGTTTTAGGATCCCAAGGACGTCGAAATACCCACAATAGTGAGGAAGAAATTGAAGTAGACAACACATACCATAGAGAGGAGGAAGAAATGAAGGGGATGATGAAAATGAAAATGATACCCAAAGAGAACTTAACACCCTT
>JASDQU010012705.1:282083-294934 GCA_032191745.1 Picea mariana | reverse complement strand
CGAGAAAGATCGGACCAGAAGAAAAGAAGAGGAGGCCCTAGAACAGAAAAAGTAGGAATTAAAAGATTTCATGACTAGGAGGATAACACACATGATTGTAGAACAGGAGAATAGATCGAAGCTACTTAGAACCAGAAACTTGGATCACGAAGTTGAAAGAACACAAGAAGATTCAAAGATGAGTAGAGCACCTACCCCAAATAGAGAAACACTATTAATCTCTAGTCCTCTGAAAGAATCTCAACATCGCGAAGCTGCTATGCCAAAAGAAGACAAAAATCAAAATGGAAAGAGGAATACCGAAACGAGGATCACCGAGAAGAAGGCTAGAAAATTCAGTAAGAAGAGAGAAAAGGTAGAAAAGTTTCAGAAGGGCCCAGAGGGAACTTCGCGGAAGGAAGATTTGAAAAATTGGAACTTCGTCGGGATATCAGAACAGTGCCTCATGGCAATTCACCATGGCAAAGCGATATGACCGTTGGAAGCATTATAACCGTTGGACCGACATTCCAAAACGGTTAGAACAACAGTTATGACCAGAAAGCTCGCCATTGGACCGTTGGGACCGCGCTGCAACGGACATAACTACATTGATAGAAAACTTCTTATCCATTGGAGAGATCCGTTACATCATGTCTACTTAGTCCGTCCACTGTTGCATCGAGATCACTTTTGCGAATTGTATCAGAGCTAACAAGAGAACCCATTGCTACCGCACTGTGCTTAGTAAGATCGACACCAATTCTATTGCTTTGAGAACTCATCCATCCACCCGAGTTTTTCGATCGAGAGCGTGCATGTCGGACGAGCTCAGCATTGTGGAGAAGTCAGTCGAGGAAGTTTTAATTGAGATGATGGCCGAGAGAGTGATGTCCATAAGAGTTCAAGCTTCATCAACGCGAGGAGTGCAAGCCTCTCCGTCGACTTCTCACGGATCCAGACCATCCTGATCGACAACAGAGAAGATAACTAAGCACAAAGATGATTTAGCAAACCCGAAGTTAATCCTGACCATATTACCCGACTACATCCCGCCTCTAGTCGGCGCAGTGAGTCATGACAGTGTCCCGAGGGACTTTGATTACACCATGGTTACTATGTACCTCCCGAAGGAGATACGTGCAGTTAGAACGCAACAAGATAAGATCGCGACGTTGAAGTTCAGCGAATTCAACCTAGGTGACCGAAAGAATTACAACATGCTTGCTCCTTACAAGTATCTGACCAGGACGAAGGGGAAGACCTCGAAAATAATCCCCCAGCCATGGACTATGAACCTCGCACAGTCCACCCTCTTGAATGAGATGAAGATCCCACACTTTGGAAGGCACCAGAAGGTTAACGCGTGTGTTAAGATCTGGCTCTCATGTTACCATGGTGGCTATCTATGGCTAGATAGACGCATCACAGTCGATCCGATGGTGATCCATAGGATCATCGGATTGAGCATGCAAGGACCTGAGCCGCAAGACTTCTACCCAGGGAAGGCTTTCGACCGCGCCCTGGCACAGAGAATTAAAGACACTTACGGCGATGTAGAAAAGGGAATGCGAGGCTACAAGGTAGCTTCCATCCAGAATGGCACAGTGCACCTGGCCTGCCAGCTGATCGCAGGGAATATAGTAAGGAAGAACCAACCTACACAAGTCACATGATTCGTTGTTGACCTAGCCAGGAAATGTGTAGAAGGATTCCAGAGGCACTGGGCGAAGTACTTGGTCAACCAGCTGGAATTAGACTGCCGTGAAGCTCAGGATCATGGCTTTGAGTTCCACTTTAGCTGGCTCCTGATCCTCATCGCATTTACCGCTTGTGAAATGCCGGAAGGTGCGACCTTCCAGGACATTGAGCCATTCAATCCGCTCGCTGCGAAGTTCACCATGCTTTGGTACTCGAGCGATATGGGAAAACAGTGGCAGTTGAACGCGGTCTTTCATACCTATTATCTCCAGCTGAAGAGGGCTATCGAAGCTGTCCCTGCATGACGTCAAACACCCTGCATCGGTTTCGACCCCTCATGAAGTTTCGCGCAGATCGACACTTCACTTATATTACCACGCGCGCAGATGAGCACAAAGAAGAGCTTCAATCGTACTACAAGCTCACAGAGGAGGACCTTGAAGAGATCACCAAGGACTGGTCTGCAGAACTCCTCATCCCCGCAGACCCTGTAGAAATGTCAGACCCTGAACTAATTGGCAGTCCTGAGACCACTCATGAAGAAAAGGATCTCCTTGGACCCAGCAGAAGGAAGAAGACCGAAGAGGTCCAAAACNGCCATTCAAGCCGCTCGCTGCGAAGTTCACCATGCTTTGGTACTCGAGCGATATGGGAAAACAGTGGCAGTTGAACGCGGTCTTTCATACCTATTATCTCCAGCTGAAGAGGGCTATCGAAGATGTCCCTCGCATGACGTCAAACACCCTGCATCGGTTTCGACCCCTCATGAAGTTTCGCGCAGATCGACACTTCACTTATATTACCGCGCGCGCAGATGAGCACAAAGAAGAGATTCAATCGTACTACAAGCTCACAGAGGAGGACCTTGAAGAGATCACCAAGGACTGGTCTGCAGAACTCCTCATCCCCGCAGACCCCGTAGAAATGTCAGACCCTGAACTAATTGGCAGTCCTGAGACCACTCATGAAGCAAAGGATCTCCTTGGACCCAGCAGAAGGAAGAAGACCGAAGAGGTCCAAAACCTGAGCAGCGCATTGGAATGAATTGCTTCAGTATCACCTGTACGAGGGGGTGATGGCAAAGTAGAAGAGACAAAGAGAAAAGAAGTTGAGCGGAAGCAATGCGAAGTAACACCGCCTAGGGACCCCGCTTATGAGGCTGATCCCTTGAAGAAAAGGAAGGTTTCTCCCACGAAACCCACTTCCCAAAAGAAATCCAGAGCAACCTTGACTAAGATGCAGACCATGCTCACTGTATATGACTTCGAATTTATCATCGCAGCTGTAGCATATGCATCGCAGGACATCTTGAAGAAACATGAAGTCAAGCAGGAGGAGATGTATCATAGAATTGAGGTTGAACTCAGAGGGGTACAACAAGCCCTTCAATTCAACCACGCAGTATCCACTGCGCGCCCACCATCATAAACACCTGAGTTGGGAGATGAGTTTACCCAACTCCGCAAACTAGCTGATGCAATCGAAGCTCGCCTTCGTCGTTCACATGAAGAAACCGAGCAGGCCACAGAGGCCCTAAAGCAAGTACAAAATGTAGTCATAGAGCAACGCTGAGTTGTGCAGCAAGAGAAGGCTGCCCTCCAAACTAAGTTTGAAGAAGAGAAAGTGCAGATCTAGCAAGAGAAAGAGCAGTTGCTCGCAGAGCAGGTTGGAGTAAAAGAAGTAGTTAGCAGAGCACTTCGCTCTGTGAAAGGATTAGAGCAAAAAGAGGGAGACCCAGTGGAACATCAAGTAGAGCAACTTGTGGAATCTATCCAACAGCTTCAACAGAGAATCACAGACCTCGAGCTACGAACAGTGCCAAGTACCTCGCAAGATGTGCGAGATCAATGAGAAGCCATTGCCTGGAGCGCAGTCGAGAGGATCAGATCATTCACTTTGGAATGAAAACAGCTAAGTGCTCGCAACGCATAGAATTATGAGTGACTCATTGAATATACTGAGCTAAAGGTACTAGAGTTACAACTCTAGGAAGTAAAGCAACAAGCAATAACAGTACAGGCGCAATTGAAGCTCCTATCAACAGTTGAAAGGATGAAGCGATCCCAAGAACAGTGCACTACTCAACAGCAGGTCCACACCATTCAGAGCAAAGTCATGGAAGTGACCCAAAGGCTCCAACCAGTCTAGGATGAAGCTTGCCAACTATTTGAGGAGATTGAAGGTTGAGGTGCAGGGTTAGAACAAGTAGTCGCCGCAGTCGAACAATGTTTAGAAGGACCTGTCAACGAAGCAGTCATCCAAGAGTTCGCCGAGCAGGAGGCCCTAGCACAACAACAGGTCGAAGCAGCTAGAGCCAAGGTCGAGGCTTTTGAAGCACAGCTACCCAGACCAAAGTGACTCGCCACGAGTCATAGGTGAGTGTTGGGGGCCTATTGGCCCTTGACCAAGTTTTGAGGATCCTTGGTCATGTTTGACCTACTTTTGGGACTTCGACAGGCTGTCGAAGACGGAGCACAAGTCGAAGCAGAGATCACGGGATCTCGACCCCTTTTTAGGGATTTTTGGGTTTCTGGGCTTATGTAACGGGAATGGGGATATCGGCCCATGGGTTTACCCATGTTTAGGCCCGTTTTGTAATGTATAAATATAAAGCTAGGCGATGTAGGAAGTAGTTCGATCTATGTGATTGAAGGAGGAACAAGTATGTGATGCTAAGTGCTAAGTGTTAATTGCTAAGTGCAAATGGTAATTGTAATTGCTCTGTGCATACTGAGTTACAGAGCTAAGTGCAAGTGATTGTAAGAGACTGTGGAAGGCTTTGTGCTGTAATACAGGGAAGGAGGATCTAGCGAGGTGCGTAGATATCCTGTCCTTTGCGGAGTAAGATATCATGCCTCTGTGCATGTAGAAAATTGACAGAAAGAAATAAAGAAGAAGAGTTGGTGGACGTAGCCCCAGGGTGGGGGAGAACCATGTATATCCTATGTTGCTATGCTTGTGTGGTGTATTGATGTGTTTACTTGCTTAAGTTCTTTGATATAGATAAATGATAGATAGATCTGTTAATGCTTTGTGCTGAATAATGTGAATAAATGCTAGATCTAATCTATGTTGGTATGCTTAGTACTTGAATCTATAGGATTTGTATAAATACTGCGATGATCTGTTGTTAGGACTTAGTTGCACTGTAAACTAAGGCTGAATATTAACGAACTGTAACTGCTAAGTGCTTTTTTAAGGTGTTGTAATCACAGATCTGTGTCCCAGCTAAGGTTGCAGACACTGGAGTCCTGCAACCACCCCTACCTCTACCTCGGGTGAGACTTCAACTGCTTCGCAGGTGTTGCCGAAAGGGCCGGTAGTTAGGGTTTTGTTGGTGCGTTGTTGTAGCGGTGATCCTTGGGTCTGCCCCTGTGCCAACAATAGGGCAGGTACACTCGGCAGACAGTTGGACCATCCAGCATTGGATGCGTGGTAGATTTTATGGACGAATAGGGTGGTGCCACGTGGCACCCGTGGCTTGGCTTAAAGTTCACATGTTAAAATTGTTTATGGAGTTAGCTGGAATCGAACACTAGACCTTCGACTGGGCAATGTCTTGGCGGGGTCGGGCTAGCCAGCCCGCCCGCGCTATGAATTTTAACCATATGTGGGATTATATGTATTTAAATTTAAATGTATGTTAAGGTGGCAGAGCTTAGGGCTGGGGATAAGCCCCAACCCCCGACGGAAGTCCCATATGACCATTTCTCATATGACCATGCGGTGTAAAGGTATGTTGGCGCGAATGTTATGGAGAATATCCCGGAGCTCGGGCACATGGGACACCATGCGACCATGCCACGGGGCTTCCAGACCATTTTGCGCGGGTATGGGAATAACCCTCGGTTACGGGGGGATACTCCATAGGACCCCGAAATGTATAACAGAAGCAGTAGATAAAGGTTTAGCTTGGTCGGTCGAGCTAGCCCGCTGACCAGGGGCTAAACCGTCGGGGACCCAAACAAAATAGCGCGTGGAGCCTTAAGACTGGGACGCATGGCCTGTAATATGACCCAAAGCTGAGAACTTAGGGGCTAAAACTGTTAGTGCCTAGCTTGAGAGCATATGGCATGCACCCATACGTCCAAGGGCCTACAAGTTAGGGGTTGCACCCAATATCCCATTTTTGGGGGATATTGGGCCCTTTTTGAGGCCAGATCTTGGGAGGAAGTTGGGAGATGATAACCAAGTTCAGATCTATATAAACCAGGCCTTCTTGAGGCCATGAGAGAGGGGGATTTAGAGCAGAGTTATGATGAAGGAAAGCCAAGCCAAAACCATTTTTATGCAGGGAAGTTGTTGAGGAGCGCACCTTTGCGGGCCATTTCTGGGAGCTTCAGTTATCCATTTTGAGTGTCGTTTCTTCTGTTGGGTTCTTAAGATCTGGGAGAACAAGACCAGATCAGTTTTGTAACCTTTTGGCACTACTGTGATGTACTTATTGAGTTTTGAACATAAATAAGAAAGCCTCACCCACTGAGAGAAAGGCCTGAAGACTTAGGCGAGATTGCCGAACTCCGTTATCACATTGGTGTTATGGTTTGCTGCTGCTTTTTGCTTCATTTCAGTTCTGTACATGTGTATATGGCTGTGATATATTCTCATATCTTCTTCCTCTTTCTTTAAGCTTCCTTAATTGGTTAATGAACACTTGCTTAATAACTCAACCATAGTCATTAAAAGATCTTTTTGGATCACTCAATGATAAGAAATGAGGAGACAAGACATGAGATGACTCAAGACTCTCCTATGTCTCCTAAACATACCCATTCTAAAATCTTAATGCTTCGAGAACATGACAAATGAGACCCCCATCCAAGCTCACTCACATAATAGACACGAAGGATCGACATGTGAAAGATAAACAATCAAATTTTGACCTAGGAAAAGAACTAGAGTACAACCATTTATTCATGAAAGGAAAGACACACAAGACATGGCCACATAATGATATAACTTGGAAAAAATAATCAACACTTATGCAAAGATTGAAGTAAATAACTGAAGGGAAAATTAAATTGTTGTCCTAAAATCTGCAAAAATCAGCAAGATACAAACACTGATATGACATTGCAGAAAGGAAAAAGGAACTACCCTAGACCCAAAAGTTTTCACCTCAAAGTTGCCATGATAAACTCATCATACTCAAAGGACCAATGAAACCATGTAGCCAAATGATCAGTCCAATGAGAGAGGTAAAAAAAGTCAAACTTCTAGGGGGGCAACCATGAAATCTCATATGACCCAAAGTTTCTTTGATGTACTTGCTAGTGAAAACATAACTGACAATTGTTGGTTGACTGAAGGTTGCCGATTGGGATTTAGAACATTGTATTTCAGAAATAATAAGCACGAATACATGAGAACTGTAACTATTAGAATCTAGCTGTTGAAATACCTCCATCATCCTGAGCTCAACTGGTACATGATGTACTATGATATCCAAGTTCTGATCAAACATAAGATCCTGTCGAGGAACAAGATCTAGTTGTTGGATAGTAGGTAATGTGTAAGGGATATCATCCTCCAGTTGGAACAAAAAATGAGTCCTCCTACAATAGTGGTATCTAATCAAGTTGTTCTTGGACTATTGAGGTGATAGGAAAGGATGGATTCTCTCCTAGGATGGGAACGAATGAAATCCCTTGTTGATTGATCTTTACATGGTTAACCTGTGGTTCCTCCTCTTGAAACTTTTCATCCGCTTGAAATTTTTCATCTTCACTAATGAGAGGAACCAATGAACACTCTTGAGTGTTTAAATATTCACCTTCATCTTCTTGGAACTTTGCATGTGACTCAAATGGTGCAACTATTGGTTAAGGATCATCTTAAATTGGGATATCATCCTCATGTTCATCTCTGGAAACTTGATACTGTGCAAATTGTGGTTCATCTTCAATAACACAAACTTATTGCACTTATGTAACAACCAATGGTTGAAGATCATTGAGTGGAGTTGACTTCACTGGCTCGTCTAGGACATGGATAGAAGGGAGTTCACAGGATGCAAGATAATTTCTTTCTAACTTGATAGCGACAACTTGCGCTTCCTACAGATTTTGAGGGTCTTCATTCGTGAGAAAAACACCAAAAATACCATCAAATGCCTCAAGATAATAAATCAAAGCAACAACTTTGTTAGCCCTTACTTTGTTAGGAATTTGATTGTAAAATTTGGAAAACCGAGCGTTAAATTGGAAAACAGTTTCACTTTCATGCTTTTTGATAATTGAAAAAATTGTGCAGAAGAAGAAAATTTCCTATGTATTTTCCCATCTCTCAGTGAATTTCTCTGGGAAGGAATCCCATCAATCAATGAAAGCATCAGGAAGGGATTTTTACCATGCTTGTGCCTCCCACTCGAGGGTCAACACAAACATCCTCATCACCACATCCTCATGTTGCACATCAAAATCGCCCACCACTTGTAAAAATTTAGCCAAGTGATCCTCAATTGATTCTCCCAACCTCCCTGCAAACAAATTTATGCGTTTAAGCTATTTACGTGAAGGTAAGTCATGAGGATAATCTGGAAATGCAACAAAACTTGGTGGGTGAAAAGTAGAAAATCTCCACCTTATCTGTGGCCTCACAACTGTGGCCATCTTGGTAATCTCAAATAGAAACAAGAACAATTACTACCCTACTATTAGCTCGAGATGGAAATAAAACGAAAGATGAAGATGTCGAAGATACACTCACAATATTGCTCGTTGGAAAAGAACTTACCTAAGAACGTATACACTTACCAACTTTAAGAGGAGTTCTTGGTGAAGGAATAGTCTTGTTCTGGGAAAAGGTGTTAGGGTTTCTTCAAGCTCAGAACTAGACATTGTGAGGGAATCAGAACTGGAATATCTCCTTTTGTAAGTCTCATGTGGAGTCGTCCCTGTATCTTGTGGAGTCATCAGGTGAGTTAAATAAAATATAACAATTAAAATAAAACTCATTGTTTTCGTTGTCACCAAGGATTGTGTTTCCCGACAACAACGCCAATTTGTTAGCACACTTTTCTACCCTCCAATTGAGCTGATATACTTGATAAAATAGCGATGAAAAATGGCTAATTAAAGGAGTAAAGACCCAAATTGTCACATACTAGACCCCTGTCTGTTTGGGCTGGTGCTTGCCAGCCTTGGGGGGAGTCTTTAGGATGATTTGTTGTTGTCCCAAGGTCTGATTTTCTACAAATTAGGCCAAAAAATAGCTTTGTAATGTCTTGGACAACATGTTAATTCCACCCAAGATGTGGGGAAAATATAGCTTTTAAACTTGGAGGGATCCTGCAGGTTTAGCACAAGAGAAGATAGAAGATAAATAAAAAAGAAACTACTCAAAAGATCAATTAAAACCACAATCAATAGTAATGAAATACTATATCTAATTGCAAAATTCAACAAAGTACCAAAAAGAAGGAAGGTTAGGAACACAAAACTTCTTTATTATTAGGCTTGCAAAAGGGTTGGTTGTGCCACAATTGACAAGTCCACAAGTGGTACAATGATCACCCTTGCTCAGAGAAAATAACTATTTTATAGAGAGAGAGAGAGAGAGAGAGAGGAAAAATATGTGTTGCTGCCACAAAAAATCGACCGTAATAATGAATAAACCTCTTCATTATATAGAGAGTAAGGGGCACATCCCAAGAGGAGAAGATGAGGATGTGTGAATGGGTAATTTAAGAATTAATGCACATGAGGCAATAAGTGTGAGTGAGTAATGCACATGGTTGAGTTATGAGTGAGAGTGTATGTGCATGGTGAGTTAAAGGATCACACGTGTGCGAGTGTGAGGGATAGTTAAGTGAAGGAGTGGCACATGTGTGAGGATCAGAGGGAATTAATGCATCAAAATTGAGATAATGGTGAGTGAAGTGAGGGATAAAGTGAGTTAAGTGAGGGAAAGGATAAGTTAAGTGAATGTGAGAGTGAGTTGACTATTTGGTTAACTAGAACACGTCAACACATGCCGATTATGCATGCACTAGCCAAGGAAGAGGAATTCTCCCTATTGTTTAGGGATTTTCCTAAATTTTAGGAATTTAGCATTTATGATCTGAATTTATGAAGGAACGCAAAGAATACATAAATAACCATAAATACAAAGATGCATCGGAAATAACACTTCATTTCATTAATATCAAAGAACTAGAATTTATTTACAGACAAAATGGCATTAAACTAGCTAGGGCGTTGGTAGCTTATCTTTGAGAAGAGATGTGGCGGCTATAGGCCTCTGAAATCTGTGTTACAATGAGGCTCGAAGGCCTATATATTATTGAGAAACAATGGAAAACCCTAAACATCCAAAAACCTAACCCTAGGAGATGAAACGCCAGAATATGGGCCCTGTTGGGGTAAATTGGTACATCAATTTCCCAGGGTCGTAACTTTGGCATACTATCTCCGTTTGATGCACATGATACATCGTTAGAAAGATCTATCCGAGGACTACAATTGTTGACAATGAATATCAAGGTTTTGAAATGATATCATTTGTCGGAGGTTTGATGCCCAAAAAACATCGTTTAGGGCCTCAAAATGGCTATGGAAGTTTAGGACCCAAAAAACTCCCCAAAATAGTAAATTGTGCTACAATTAAGGAAATTGAAAAAATATAAGAAACAATGGTGGGGTCCAAGAGGAATAGGCGGGTGGCCACCCATATCCACCTGGATCATTCCTCCCCCTTTAAGAAACAATGGTCCCCATTGCGTTGAGTTCCTCCATGAGATGAGGAAACTTCTGCTGAACTTGGTCCCTGGTGAGCCACTTGCCCTGGTGAAGGAGTTGGCCTGCTTTGACAAGTCGATATAGTTGGATCCTCTGATGGCGGGTGTTCTTGATCTGTGTGTCCATAATTCGATCAGTTGTGGCTTGTTCCATGCAATTTAGGTTTAACTCTATTGGTGTGAGTTGTTCTGCCATATCAGATGTGTCCAGTAGAGGTGGAAAGTAGGGTCGAAGGCGGTCCACATTGAACACTGGGTGAAGACCAAGGAATGGTGGAATACTGAGCTTGAAGGCATTGGCCCCTAAAGCCTTGGTGATGGTGTATGGACCATATCAGAGCGGGTGAATCTTTCGGTGGGGTCCAGCGAGGCGCTCCTTCTACAAATGTAGCCACACTTTGTCGCCCACCTGGAAGTTGTGTTGCACCCGATGCTGATCATGCCACTTCTTGTACTTAGCATTGGCTCTGTCCAATATGTCATGAACCTGTTGGCGAATATGTTGAATGTGGTCAATGAAGCTGTTCACCTTGGTAGATTCATAATGGACATAGCCGAATCAACTTGAGTTGCTGGAAATGGCATGGCTATGTCAATGGGACATAGTGGCTGGAATCCCAAGCCCACCTGAAAGGGGTTGTGGTCGGTTGAGCTGTGGAGGGCCCGATTATAGCTATGTTGTACATAGTGGAGGCTCTCATCCCATGTGCGTGGATTCTTTGAGTTGTACATGCGCAAAATGTGTACGATCATCCTGTTGATGACCTCTGTCTGGCCATTAGTTTGGGGATGGAAAGCTGTGGACTTGGTGGGCTTTGTGTCTAGCATTGACCGGAGGCTTGACCAAAATGTACTGAGGAACCTGCCGTCCCAATCTGAGATGATAGACTGTGGGTGTAATATCCCAGATCTCGCTGATCAAGATGTTTTCTATTGATCTATTGTTTTGTCTTGCAGATCTAATACACCTGGGGTTTCTGGTTGCGTTTCAGTCGTATGTTTGAGATCTTGATGGTTATTGCATTTGCATGTGGGTTATTGCATGTGCATGTTGGTTATTGCATGTGCATGTTGCATATTTATGGTTTAAACAACATATAAAGGACGCATGCAGAAGTAAAGAACATCAACTACCCAATATCATGTATTATACGGTTCAAGCATGGAAATACAATAGCCTACTGGAAATATAGAATATAAACGTCAGCTAGATCTCATGGATCATTACTGGAATACAATCAAATAACATAAAAATACTCGTGATCAGAAGATGATAGCAGATCTGATGCATGCACGGCTAGTTCAACGAAAATATGTGATTCCGGAGAAGTACGGTAACTGCTACCAGTTGGAAAACTAGTCCTGAAGTTCAAACCATCAGAATGTGCTGGAAAATGATCCAATAGAAGCGCCCTAGCCTCTAGACTAAAATGGATGAGTGTCGGATCTCAAATCTGGGCTCTGAGGCACTGGATCTGGACCCCTGGAGGGTTTGCGCACCTCCTGGGGCACTGGATGCGCCCCAAAGGATTCAACCAACGGAATTTGACGCTATATGGCTCAAAACAATCGTCTCGCCAAATGTGGAAATGGGTCGGAAGGATTTATCCGGATCTGCTCTGATACTCTGCATGCAACACCAAATGTCTGTCCGGAAGAGCTGCACCCTAAATGGCTAGATGAGTTGATCTGCAAGATTCCATCGTCAGAATCTGACGATAGATGGCTCAATAGAAGCGCCCTGGCTGGATCTCAAATGGGTTGGAAGGAAACTGCAATCTGGATTTGGATCTCGTGCAGCTCTCCAAACCCTCAAACTGACTTGCGCCCTCATTGGCTGAGTTGCGCACTCTGCAATGGATACTCCTGAAAAGTACGGTGAAATACTTGGATGGTATCTCCGATGGGCTAGGGTGTGTCTCTTAACACCGAAACCGATCAATGGTGGTGGTTTCCTCCAGAAATCCACAAAACAGTAAGGTCGGCTCTCTTCCTCCTCTTGGAACTCTCAACATCAAATCATAACAATGCATAATGAATTAGGTTACTTTACCCTTCCTTTATAGCTTCCCAAAACCCTAATTCGTTGTTGAACTTTTCCCTCCAAGTGACTTTTACTTTATTTTATTATTCCTTGATTAAATCACTTAATTAATTAATTAATTAACCATTTTACCTCTAAAAAGTTATTTATCCATCCTGATGGCTTCTCTGGCCATTGAAAGTCACTTCTCATCATATTATCCTGTAGTGCTCTTCCTCTCGATTCCGATGAGCTATTACACTAAGAGGTTTCTCCAAGTAATATGCCCATTATGACCTTCTTAGTGAATTTAATTAAGATATGACCCATAATAACTCAAAATTACGGAAATGTCGGAATGCAATGAAACCAAAGCCCAGTTGTGCAGAATGGATCCTGATGATGATCGAT
>JASDQU010012705.1:261029-278100 GCA_032191745.1 Picea mariana | reverse complement strand
ATCAATTGTATCTAATGGTTGGACAAATGGTAAAGGCATGCCATTGATAAATATTATTGGAGTGTCTGCTAGTGGTGCGGTCTTCCTTTCATCCTATGACTACTCAGATCGCTATAAGTCCGGTATCAATATTTGCAGAAGCCTTGATTCAAAACATTCAATATATTGGACCCTACACTGTCAATCAAGTCATCACTGATAATGATGCTAATTATAAGGTAACATGAGAAATCATTGAGGATAGGTACCCTAATATGTTTTGGTCAGGGTGTTTGGTTCACACAATGAACCTTTCGATGCATGAGATTATTAAAATGAAGGACCTTGATTATAGATGGATTGGTGCTTTGTGCAAGAGATGAAAGAAGATGATAAAATTTATTACCAATGATACCATGGCCCACTTCATTTTCTACAATCACTCTAAGTTGGAGTTACTAAAGATTGCAAAGACTATATTTTCTAGCTATTATCTTACTTTGGTTCCCTTTGAAGGTAAGAGAGGGATTGGCTAGTATGGTTTCAAGTGATTCATGGAAGGATTTGAAAGATAGGGCTACAACCGTATCTAACATACATGAATTTCAGGAGGTGGAGGACACAATGCTTGATGGTTAGTTTTGGAAAAACGTTAGGTATAGTTTGCTTTTCACCAAACCAATTTGCAATATGATTTGGTTTGCAGATACATATAAGCTGGTGATTGCAGAGGTGTATGAGTAGATGGATATCATGTTAGGCAAAATCAAAGACATTGTTGAGTTGAGGGATTTGATCTTGTATGATCATATCCATAAACATGTGGTCAAAAGGTGGAATAATCTAAATTTTCCACTCCATGCCCTAGCATATATTCTTACACCAAAATATTATTCTCCATCTTGGTTAGTCCAACCATCACTTGGGGATGGGGTTAGGAGAAAACCACACACAGATCCAAAGGTGAAAAATGGGTATACGCTTGTATTAGACAAGTTGGTACTTGAGGAAGATGAGTGTGCTCAAGTACAGAGTGAATTGAGGAGGTACATCAATGAGCATGGAGTCTTTGGTAACTTGCATGCAACCAAAGATAGAGATAGGTTAAGTTCTATTGAATGGTGGAACATGAATGGCTCCTCTGCCACATATCTGCATAAATCAGCAGTGAGGGTGCTTTCTCAAGCGATTAACAATTCTTTTGCAGAGAGGTGTTGGAGAACCTATGGCTTCATCCACTGTGTAAAAATAAACAACTTGAATGTAGATTGGGTAGAAATCTTGGTTTATGTTGCATTACAACTTGAGGTTGTTGTCCAATTATTGTGATGCAATGGAGAATGATAATTATAAAAGAGATGTGACTTGGAAAAAAAATCTAGATGAGACTAATGTGGAGGATAGAGCCATGGTTTTAGAGCACTTGGAAGCTGAACTTTTGGTTGATCATGGTGGTTATCATATTCATGGAGCGGACATGCCACCCCCATCCAATAGCAAGTTTTTGTGGAAGCTTTCACAACATCTAGTATTACGTGGGGGGCATGCAACTGTTGGTCATGTTCCATGAACACTTCCACCTATTCCTACTCCTCTTCCTCATAGATCACGGGAAAATAAACTAGAATTTTCTCATGGCAAGAGGAAAGCTTAGTCCATAGTATTGTATACTAGATCTCTTTTCCTTTTTCCCGTTTAGAAGTAGTCTCTAGAACTTAGTACTTTGTCTTTATTATGTCTTATTTTTTAAACAATGAATATTATATGACAATTTACCATTGAAGTTTGAGCTATTCACTGAATCTTACAACTCTTTGATAATGAATATGATACTCTAGAATCTATTTCATTTTGTGGTTGATGTTATTTGTCACAATTTGTTGATAATTTTTTTTATATGATTGACGTTATGTGTACTAAATAGTTGATGCTTTAATGATCATTACTAATCCAATATTTAAATGATCTTAAATATATGTTTTGATGTTTTTTTGTATTGATTCAACATTTTACATTTTTTTTTATATATATACATCAAAATATATTAAAATATGTATTATCTAAAAATGCTCCTGAAACACTTCGCTCCTGGAATTTTTTGAAAATTGTTCTTTTCGCTCCCTCTCTCACCACCAACAAGATTTGTATAAACCATTGTTTCATGGGAGTTCTCTTCCTCCCACTTTTTCTCCAAAAGCATTCTTAAGAATACTCTCCATTCAGATGAAATACACCTAATTATTTTATTTTAAATTAGGGCCTTAGAGAAGGGCCCAATAGCCCCACACACTATGGATGAGGGTTTAAAGCTTATAAAGGTCCTCATCCTTCTTCCTTTCTTATTCCATTCGTCATCGACTCATTTTACATATCATTGATTAGAGTTTTGAAAATTGCTTAATGAATAATAATTAACAATAGAATGGTTTCTCTTTTAAAATTTATTTACTTGTAAGAGACTTTATCTTAGTTTGGTGTATTAGTTCCTAATTCCTATTTTGAAATTAGGCATAGGGGCTATTTTGTAAACATTATTTGTAAACATTATTCTATGCATGTCAACAATAAATAGTAGAATCGTTTCTTGTTTTTTATTTCATAGACTTTAGCGCAGTTAAATGTTTGAATTTCTAATGTCTATTTTGTAAATTAGTTTGGTGTATTAGTTCCTAATTCCTATTTTGAAATTAGGCATAGGGGCTATTTTGTAAACATTATTTGTAAACACTATTCTATGCATGTCAACAATAAATAGTAGAATCGTTTCTTGTTTTTTATTTCATAGATTTTAGCGTAGTTAAATGTTTGAATTTCTAATGTCTATTTTGTAAATTAAGCACAAGGAGCTTATTTTTTTAAACATTATTCTATACATGATATAACTCTTGTATAACTCTTCGCTTATGTTGTCCTATTTATTGCATACTATACTCTTTTTTTTTAACATTATTCTATACATGATATAACTATTGGCTCATGTTGTCCTATTTATTGCATACTCTACTTCTTGTTATTTGGTTTATAACTTTATAACTATGTAACTACTAGATGGGTATTATTTGGGTCAAATTCATTTTCTATTTTACCTCATGCATTTCCTGTTTTACCTCRTGTTATCTGGGATTTAATTGTGTAATTTTTGAATGGTTAAATATTGGTTACAAAKTCTTGAGACTTGTATTAAATTATCGTTGTTCTAATTTATTATGAATTATTTATAACTTCTTAATAATGTAGTATTTACTTTCTAGTAGCACTCAAATTTATGTTTCTACAATTTATTTGACATTTTACATCTTTTATTTAAATTTATATGCATTCATATGTATATGGAACAATATATATAAAAATATATATTCATATGTATAATATATAAAAATATATATTCATATGTATATGGAACAATCCTAGGAATGCTTCACTCCCATGATTTTTTTGGAAAGGATTGCTCCCCACTTTGTTTGACATGTTGGAAACATTGAAACTATTGTGCCCTAAATCTGATCACCATTAAGAATAGATACTTGATTCGTAAAATCAAATATTTGGTTGGCCATCTCTCTGGAGTGAAATGTTTCTCCATGCCAACCTAAAGTCAATATTTTTCCAAGTTTGGGTGGAGAAAGAAGATACTTGGAAGGTGTTATCATTTGAACTTGCACTTCAAATGTTACAAAGTCCTTCAACAAAGTGCAACCCTAGAGGCACTTAGGAAGATTACCAAATACTCTTCTCTCCTTTGTTCGAGTTGACAACTCCTCCCCCTCGAATCCCTCCCCCACGAGGCTCACCTTGTACTACTATCCTCTTTAATGAAGGGGACCCTGACACATTCACTTCCCACCTCAATTAGATGCTCCCCTCTGACTCCCAATTCTCTTTACTTGATTTTTCCTCTACCAAGTACACCTACTTCTCATCCACCATTTGGGAAGAAGCCCTTAAATCCTACCCACACTCCAGCGGATCATGTCCCCTCCCTAATGCCCAACTCCCACCCCATGAATTAGTGGTATGACAAGGAATGTAAGGCTCTCTATCATTAGCTTCATTGTCGCTCACTCATGCTCACCTCTTCTATTCCAATCTTAAGGATTCCTATCGTCTCCTCCTTCGTTGCAAGAAACACCTCTTAATTTCTCAGAGGAGACGAGACTTATGTACTTCCCTCATCCATTCCCCCAAAAAAATCATGTGCACCATCTTTTGCTACCACTCCCATCTCCCACCTGGTCTTGATCCCAAATCCATGTTCTCTCATACGTCCATTCTTTATGACTTATGTAGGTGACCCTAGATTCAGGCTAACTCTCCCACCAATTCATGCTACTTATTCTCATACCGTGACATCAGAGAGGAAATTAGGGTTTCCAGGCAAAGTTCTTCAACCATGATCTTCATGCTCTGGATAATCACTCTGTTGATCTCTTCAATCATGTAGTTCATACAGATTTCCTACCATCTTGGTCACATCACAAATTATTTACCCGATACAGAAGTCGGGGTCTAGTATGGATCCCAATAACTATAGAATGATCATGGTGGGTCACATGTTCTCGAAGATCTATGTTATGGTCCTCCATATGAAACTCTCTAGAGAGATTGAGTGGAGACACCTTAGAGCTAAAGGGCATGTAGGTCTCCGACCAGCTAAACAATTGACCACATTTTTACACTACAAGCCATCATTGAGGAGGTACAACATCACTCTTTAGAAGTATATTGTGGATTTGTAGATTTTTGGAAAACTTTTGATTATATCCCTTGAGAGGCCCTATCCTAGAGGCTCAAATACATTGGCATCTTCGAGACCCTACTGACTGCCATCATGTACCTATACGATTTGGTCCTTGGTCATCTTTTCACAACTCAAAGGGCACTAGATTTTATCAGGTGTACCATTGGGGTTAAATAAGGATGCTCCATATCCCCCACCTTGTTTGGGATCAATATTGATGAGTTGGAGTCCTTCCTTCATGAGCACATTCAAGACAACGATGGGTGCCTCCACTAGGTTTTGATATCTATCTTATTTTTTTTCTAATGACGTAATCCTATTGGCCTCATCTTCAGATGGGATGCAGAAACAATTGGATTCCTGATCCCTTTTATGTGATCTTTGATAGCTGACAATTAACCTGGGTAAAACCAAGGTTATGATCTTCAATGGGACAAATAATATCTTTTCAGAATTCATTTCTTCTTCATATGGGAGGAGATTGAGATCAACAATACCTACACATACTTGGGGTTGCAATTCTTAGGATCTCATTTGAGTTTGACACATGCCCTTCATCCCGGGGTCAATAAAGGTTGTTTTAACTTGAGATTATTCCTGGCTACGTAGGAACAATGCCAAGACATATTGAAAACCTACTTTAGGCCACAAGCTGGCTCTTGGACTAGAGGGGGATCCCTCATCAGATTTAAGGCAATTTGCTACCCATTGTCACTAACCAACAAATCTTCAACATTAAGCTCAGGATACCAGATTTTAAATGATAAGCAATATAAAACAGGATAGACATGATTTAAGGATAAAATGGTAGCTGACTTGAATAAAGGTTATAAATTTCTACGATCAGAAGCCTTATCCATTGGGCACAGAGTCTCATCCAACAGAGCACAAAAGATGGTAATGATACGTGGAAGAAAGTAGGACATAAGAATCCATGCTTAGCAGTGAGTGAGGAATTCATTGTTAACCTAATATGAAGAAGGATAGTTTGCTGGGAAAAAGATAATGAATCCAACAGAATAAGAAGTGAAAATAATTGGGCATTAAACAAAGAATCCAGTAACATTCACACCTATACATGTAATCTGCAGAATATCTGAGAAAATGTTGAAGCTTTAGAAAAAGTGTTTAATTAACTCAAAAGTCCTTAATCTGAATTCTCTGTTTCACATGAATACTTTATACAAACTCAAAAAACATAAATAATAGAAGTACCATGACTACAATTTATTAACTCACAAGATATAAAAGTCAAATCTGCAAATTACAATATATCATAGAAGAAGATAGATCGAAATTTAAAGAATCTTAACACAGAAAAAGATAGAAACACAAAGCTTTGCTATAGATGAGTCATAAATCCATAAATTAATCCTTGATCTTCAACAAAATTACAATAATCCTTGATCTTCAAAAAAAATTTACAATGAACCTACGAACTTCAATACAAACGACATAATCCTGCTTCCATAAATTCTTAACCTACTCACCTCCTTCAATAAGTCGTAAAAATTACAATAACCCTACGGACTTCAATACAAACGACATAGTCCTTGCTTCCAAAAATTCGTAGCCTACTCACCCCCTCACGAAGTCTTGAGTTCTGCCTTTATCTTTAATTGAATGCTTAATTTCAAAAGAAATTAGTAGCCTACTCACCCCCTTCAAAAAGTCTTGAGTTCTACCTTTTATCTTTAATTGAATGCTTAATTTCAGCCTTCAAGTTTGAAATTGTTTTGCTAAAAATAAAGTGAAGATAAGATGCTCGAAAGGACTTGACACATCCCTAGTTTGTTGTCATATTTCTCTTAAAAAGAGGAAACTTGATAGTGCTATTAATTCCATTATGCCACCTGTTGTTCTTCCAAAAACCTTTCTACCAGCTGTTAACTAGTTGCCACTTTGAATGCACCCAAACCATGGTAATCTATTTCGGATCCCCTCTGCATTAACTGTCGAGCAAATTATGGGGGTCGAAATGCATTACAATCTTTGATTTGCTTCTTTATGGATCGTTAGAGCTCTTCTTTCTAGTACTACTTTTTAATACAAGGATATCCGTAACATTTGGTTCTGACGGCTTCATTAACCACTCAACGCATGTGAATATATACATTGATAAGTTAATGGAATGAAGGGGACGTATTTATAATCTTTCAAATAAGTCCACGTTACCATTAAAATGAATGGAGGTATCTTGACGTAGGATAAATAAGGAGAATTTGATATTAAATCAAATAAAGGAAAATTCCATACTTTTACACCAACTTTATACCCACGAGAGTCAGAATTGGATTTTGAATTGGTAAATGGTTCTACATTTGGCTTACAAAGTATCATGAATAATGGGCATGGATAAAAACCAACATATTTTACCAAAGATGGTCAAACTAGACTTAAAAGGATTTTGAAGCATGGTAAAATGAACCAAATTTTAAGGAAAAGCCAAAAAAAAAAAATTATGCTATAACATTAGGTTTTTTTTTTGAGATTGTGTCTCCCTGCTAGGCACTAAAGAACTGTAGACTATGTGTCTTTTGTCATTTCGTAAAAACCTATCTTTATCCATCTCAGTAACCCTTTGATTCCATGAATCCTTGTCAATTTCTAAAACTTTTAAATGTCTGAAACTGTTCAAGAACGGAGTCCTGTAACTATGTTATGACCCTACTTATTCATAACTGAAACAAACCACAAATTGGAACAATCGTTCTACTGTAAACTAAACTGAAATACTAAAATAGATGCTCATCTGCAAAGCTTATTTATATACAAGATCTTCTACCTTATCAATCCAACCAGCTTGATCATGTGAATTGATACTTCCAGTGAAACCATACAAGCAACTAACTCTTCAAAAGAACCCTTCTTTCACTTTTGATTATTAAAAGAAACAATGGTATGGCTAATTTCAATCCAACACGAAAATTTGATCCATACTCGCATTATATGAACAATGAAAGATTGAAACTGCGAGAAACTTGCAAACAACTTGCTATGTGATCTTCATCACTGTAAAAAGATGTTCTCAGTAAATATGTTTTATAGCTGTCATATAAAGGTTTATTGTTGTTTGAAATTTTGTAGATGATAATGACAAAATTTGCACATCTTGAAATAGATTTAGATAATCCTAATCAACACAACCTTCTTCCACTTGATAAACATATTTATGTTTATTAACATAGATAATTCCCTTCATTTTTGTTGTCTCTTCATCAAGATTTTGAATTTTACCCTTATGAACAGCCTGATCTTCATAAATATTGAAGGCAACAATTTGCTTAATAGAAAAATGGCTCTGATTGTTAAACTTACCAATACCAACCAAATTTCTTAAATCTTCAAAAGGTATTCAGAACTCATGATCATTCTCATAAAAAGAGACAACATTGTGCTCAACAATATCTTGATTTTGCTCCTTTATAGGAGAAAGAAGTACTATACCTTCCTGAAATATTTCATGGGCATTTTCATAAACACTATTCAAAGATACCTTTTCATATAAGTTAACTGAAATATCTCCTTCACTCTAACTGCTATGATAAATTTTCTCTTCCAGCTCTTGATCACATTCTTCATTAGTAAATCCTTTATCAACATGATTGTCTCGAGGTACCTATTCTTTTGATCCTTCATTGTAGCAATGTTCAAAAAGAAATTCAACTGGATAAAACCTTTTGCAACGAGAATGAAACATTGTATGAAAATCCTTCAGTGAAGCAATACAAGCAACATGTAAAGATTTATACCATTGTTGAGCATCTCCATCCAAAGAGATCATAAACATTTTCATGAGAACATCTTCATGGAAATTACCCAATTGATGCATGCATTCATGAAAATCTATCAAGTGCCATGTAGGATAATCATCATCATCTTCTCTGAATCTTTGGAAGACAATCTTCTGAGTCTTTTGTTTTAGGCATAGGATTAGGAAAACCATGTATATTTGAAAAATCAAATGGAGCATAACTTGCAGCTATCTTAACAGCAAATGAACTTGTCATTTGAATGCAGTGAAGTCACAGTGGAGTAGAATCGCAATGGAGTCACCAGGTGAATAACCGAAAATCCTGATGTTTGACCCTTGTTCACCTTCAATAACTARATATTATCATCATAAAACCCCGAGGAAAATATCGTGAACCTTAGTACCCAACAACAACGCCAAAACGATGTTGTAACTTGAGATTATTCTTGGCTACTTAGGAACAATTCCTCGACATATTGAAAACCTACTTTAGGCCACAAGCTGGCTCTTGGACCAGAGGGGGCTYCCTCATCAGATTTAAGACAATTTGCTACCGACTATCACTAAGCTGCAAATCTTCAACATTAAGCTCATGATAACAGATTTGAAATGACAAGCAATATAAAACAGGGTAGATAGGGTTTAAGGATTAAATGGTARCCAATTGGAATAAAGGCTGTAAATTTCTGTGATCAAAAGCCTACTCCATTGGGCACGGAGTCTCATCCAACAGAGCACAAAAGTTGGTAATGATAGGTGGAAGAAATGAGAAGAACATAAGATCTTAGGCTTAGCAGTGAGTGAGGAAGTCATTACTAATGTAAGATGAAGGAGGATAGTTTGCTAGGAAAAAGATAATGAACCCCCAAAAAAAAGTGGAAATAACCAGGCATTAAGCAATGAATCCAATAACATTCACACCTATACATGTAATCTGCAGACAAAATGTTCAAGCTTCAGAAAAAGTGTTAACTTAACTCAAAAGTCTTTAATCTGAATTCTCTGTTTCACATGAATACTTCATACAAACTCAAAGAACATAAATAACAGAAGTACCACGACTGTAATTTATTAACTCGCATGATATAAAAGTCAAATCTGCAAATTGCAATATAGCTTAGAAGAACATAGATGGAAATTTAAAGAAGCTTAAAACAATAAAATATAGAGAAACACAATAAAATATAGAGAAACAAGGCTCTGCTAGAGATGAGCCATCAATCCATGAATTACTTCTTGATCTTCAAAAAAAAATTACAATAATCCCATGTGCTTCCATACAAAGGACATAATCCTTGTTGCCAAAAATTCCCAACCTACTCACCCCCTTCAAGAAGTCTTCAGTTCTACTTTTATCTTTAATTGAATGCTAAATTTCATCCTTCAAGTCTGGTACTGTTTTGCTAAAAATAGAGTGAAGATAAGATGCTTGAAAGGGCTCCACACCTCCCTAATTTGTTATCATATTTCTCTTAAAAAGAGGAAACTTGTTAATGCTATTAATTCCATTCTGCCACCTGTTATTCTTCCAAAAACCTTTCTACCAGTTGTTAACTAGTTGACACTTTGAATGCGCCCAAACCATGGTAATCTTTTCGGACCCCTCTGTATTAACTGTCGAACAAATTGTGGGGAACGAAATGCATTATAATGTTGATTTGCTTCTTTATGGACCGTTAGACCTATGCCTTCAGCTACTACTTTTTAATACACGGATGTAACATTTAGTTTTGACGGCTTCAGTAACCACTCAACGCGGATGTTTGGAAAGTATTAAATACATATTTCACCTAAACAATTAGTAGAAATATGAATATGGAGTAGGAGATGGCCAACGTTGTGGCTTCTATTACTACCCATAATACCATGATGATATATAATGGTTTAATGGTTTTCTCACTTATTTATTCATACATGTAACATATGGATTGAAAATATTGAATGTATTTGGTTCGAAAAAGAAAAGTGAAATCCGATCAGGTTTGCTTAAATTGCACCATCAACATGTTTATTGCATAGGGCATTGCTCTATGGATGTCACCTCTAACTATTCAACTGAGCAAGTTTAAAATGTTTATTCTGTACATTCAAGTCACTCAACGAGAAGAAGTTTCCATGTTTCACAAAGTGAAATTAAAGCTTAACACCGATATATGAGACCTCACTTATGGATGTTCCTTGTGTACCTTTTCAATAATAGTTAGAAAACTTTATTAATACTAAGAATAATATTAGAGTTATGTATCTCGATAAATTATAAACACCATATAATGGCCGATTATTTTTGTAAATGGTTTTACAATTAAGATTGCTATATATATACAGTGGCATAATTCGTATCCTCGGTGTCATTATCTGATAATGATAGGGAGGGTGGGTGCAGTAAAGCTAATTCGGTTCACCAATATCTTTGCAACCGCAATGTGTTAAAGCTGGAACTAATATTCTCTGATTACATTTATTTGAGCGGTTATTGCTCGGAATTTGGTACAATGACTGGTCGACATTACGTAACTTGGCCAAAGCAAAAGGTGGTCGACATTATGTAACTGTGCCAAAGCAAAAG
The DNA here is from genome assembly GCA_032191745.1 of Picea mariana. NCBI lineage: Eukaryota > Viridiplantae > Streptophyta > Pinopsida > Pinales > Pinaceae > Picea > Picea mariana. Next base: position 267,063 of record JASDQU010012705.1, on the reverse strand, counting down.
CTGGTTATTGATTTATCCGTTGCAGCAACGTGGAGAATTATTGATTCCTTTATTGAGAAATTACATGTACTCTACTCATACAACACATCTCTTGTCTCTTTTACTGTTTAATGGCCGCTACACTGGGGGTGTTAGTGATGCACAGTCTTTGTTGCGTGATATGTTGAAGGAAAAATGTTCATTCGATTCGGCTTGGCTCACTCAACAGGTTGACATTTCCTTATTTATTGATGTTATATATTGCCTTTCTATCTATTTCCTACCTTATACCAACTTTAGATATATGTCTCTCATGATAACATCCTGTACTAGAAGCAACTTGACTAAACATGTTGTTGCATGCGATTCGCAAAGTCATACATGGTAGGCTCATTTTGAAATTCTTCCACCATGGTAGGAGCTTTTTTCTACGATGCATCTTCTTGAAGACCATAACCGATTTTATTCATAAATTTACTGAAGAACATGTCTTATAGTTACGTTTTATAGCACCATAGGAATAGCGTAAATCTAAAACAGTAGCTCGCTGGCTGGAATAGAAATCTACTACCACCGAGTCTATAAATTTATTAACTTGAACAGGTCTCCAATTGAGAAGGATGGTCCAAGAAACTTAGGCAATTCAAATAAGCCGACAGAAAAATAAATAAATATGGATATATAGACCCACTAGTTTGACCTTAAAATATGCACCGCCATTCAATACCGTTCCCTTCTCTAATTTCATATTAAAATATTATTGTTTTGAAGTGATGTTTATCTCAGGTTAAAACTGTTCAATGACACGTTTCACGTTGAGCACTGGGCTATGGATATCCAGGGCACACGACTTGCCTTGGCATGCCTCTTGAGCGCTTCGGCCGAGCCATAGCAAGTGGCCAGCTTCCCTCAACGTCACACATGAATGCGGAGGTGGGCACTGCTCAATCTTTTTTGTCGTTCTATCATTCTGTTAAGCATATTGCATGGTAGGAAAGATAATCCCAGGATCAGTATAGCCATAACCACTTTGTAGAGGATCATTCTTCTCAAAAACCCCGAGGAACTACTACTTGTAAAGATCAATTTCGTATCTAGCAAAGCCAAAGAATATTGCAGCCACATATGTGGACAATATGATGTGAAAGCATATATATATTTTAAAACTCTGAATACATATTGATCTGCTCAGGCTTACGGGGAAGCTGAATGCACCATTATATAGAAGATCTTGGAGCATGGATGCCATCATGCTGTCAATGCAAATAAGAGAATCCCGAGCAGTTGAGGATATCTAATGTGATGAAGAACGTGGAAAGAGTTATATTATTGAATAATCTAGGTCTCATGATAAAACGTTAGAGGCCATGCTTGTCCCGATCTTCCCCTCTTCTTCCCTACAATTACAAAAACAAATGCTCCTTCGTTGTAACAGAAACAGACAAGGCATGAACATTCAAGAAAGAAGATAGTAGTCTGACTTACCCTTCAATATATAAATGATTTACCATGAAGGTGCGTGTCTGGCATAACATGTCGCCTCTTGCAACCGTGAAGGAGTGGGCAGTTGGCTATAGATTCTAACCCCGGTCGAGACTATCGAAGTATGCGGCAATCAATCGGTATGATAGAGGGTTCCACCTTGAGCTAGGAGGTAATGAATCTACCTGTCATACGAGTCCTTTCATGATCACAACATACTGGACAAACAAGGTAAGTAACATTTAGCTGCTTCTTTTTCCCCAAACAACAATATTGTTTCCAACATCCAACTAGAAACATTACCTTAAAAGGTGGAAAAGATTGCAGGCTGCTCTATTTGATGTAGAATGGAGATGTTCGTTAAGGTCTTGTGTAATAGTGTATCTCCCAAATTCTTTTTTTTAAAGAAGATTGCAGGCAGCTCTATTTGATGTAGAATGTAGACGTTCGTTAGGGTCTTGTGTAATAGTGTATCTCCCAAATTCTTTTTCAAGTTTTTGTGAAGATAATCCCCAGAAATTTAGGGCCATTAAGAATCCTAAATGTCGATCGCAAGAAGCCTCTATAATAATTCTAATTCATTTTCTATTGATTCATTCTTGATGTAGCTTGTAGCAGAAAGAAAGAGAAGAAACATAAAGATTGATTACTGATGTTGTTAACGAGAAAAATAGAAGAAAACCAAATTCTTTTATGAACGTTGTTGGTTAGAAAATATGAGGGCAATTTTCCAAATAAAACTTGGTAATATCTTTTGCAGAAAATAACGGACGATTGGTCTCATTTGGAGCGACTAAAATCGCAGCGACCAATCTTCTCGTGCTCCTCTTCCAGCAATTACGTCGAAATAATCAGCTATACTTAGGTCTGGGTCAGGCCGTCAATTTCCTGTTACAGACTTAATTTAGCATATAGAGATGATTTGTTAAAAAAACCCATCATAAATTGATCTAGGAGGATCTCAGTGGCCAGCCACATTGTTCAATTGGCTCAAAACATTTATTTGGCAACTTACTTTTTAGCAAGTTTTCCATTTCTAAACTTTCGGGGCCATTTTGAGGGCCTAAATGACGCTTTTTAATGATTATGCACCTCAATAATAGTTGAAGGCTTTGATTGAGCCCCCTAAATCAAGCTCCTCGTCAATACCTTTCCAACGATCTATCATGTGCCCTAAACGAAGATCGTATGCAAAAGTTACGATTCCGGGAAGTTGATGTACTGACTTACTCCAACGGAACCCACATGACTTTTGGCGCTTCATCTCCTAGGGTTAGGTTTTTGAATGTATAGGGTTTTGGCATTCGTGTTTATTGTAAAAAGACTTTCATAGCCTCATTGTACTCATCTTCTTTCGAATGAGCGTAGCCGTCACATCTCTTCTCAGAGATAAGCTGCCACCATTCTAACAAGCTTGTTTTCAGCCTGCATTTTACAGTTTTTAGCATATTTCTTATTTAATAGAAACCAAGGTTTATTGTATCTTTTTTATTGGTCGATGTGTCTCTGTGTTGATATTATAAATCTGTGGTGTCATTTCGTTCCGCTCATAAATCCAGAGCAGTGGTATCGGAGCAGTTTGCTCCTTGTCGTTTATTTTAATGCATGTCCCCGGCGCAGTCAGGGTATAGAGAGTTGGGTCTCGAGCTTGTTTCTCTTGAGGAAAACTGCTCTCGCACGCCCAAGAAACTGTCCATGGCGGGCGAAAAGAAACACGATGGGACATGATATCCTTTTAAAATGTTGCTCGAGGAAGCCCTTGAGTGACAGAGGAACGAGATGATGGAAAACTTTGCACAAATCCTTCGACCACTGTCGACAAGCGATGCATCCACCTCAAGGGGAAGCACCACCCCCTTCAAGGTACATATCAACTTTGATATTCTTATATTTGAAGGTCAAATAGATGCCGTAGATAAATGGTTAAACCTTCTAGAAGGGTATTTTTCTGTCCACAACTTTTTGGATAGAGAAAAGATTACGTTTACGCTCCTCAAGGTCGTCCCCCATGTCAAATATTGGTGGGAGGCTTTCTGTGAGCAAAAGGAAATAGAGAGATCCACATTATTTGTAGTTGCACCCACTTGGGATTCCTTTAGGGGTGTTATTAAGGAACAATACTACCTTGTTGGAAGTTATGACGACTTGTATACAAGATGGACCACATTGCGGTAGGAAAGAGACCAAACAGTGCCAGAGTTCATTAATGTCTTCCATACCTCGCGCACCAAGCTGGGTACAAATATTCTGAGCAACATCTGATGCTCAAGTACCGCGACGGTCTGCGTAGATACATCTAGACAGAAATGGAATTTTGGACATCTCATCCTTGGGTGTGGCCTATCGATATACCGTCAAAATCGAGCAGAAGCTGAAACAAAAGCTGCGGAAGTTTGGGTCTGGGAATCCCTCACAGCAGAAGTAGGGCAAGGGAAGCCCCAAACTGCAGAACAAAGGACAGAGAAAAGATGGGAAACCTCAGGACAACCAGTGAAAGCTGCAAGAAAAGAAGGACAATGAGAAGACGAAGAAAGATACCGGGAAGTGATGTGACTTCCATAAGAGCCCTTGGCATAACACTGTGGATTGTCACTCAAAGCAGTCATTGGTGGCTGAGGTAAAAGCCTCTGAATCAGATGCGGGTTCTGAATCTGAGTTAGAACCAGAAAAGGGGAGACAAATCATTGACGCGGAACCTAGTGCCACCGTTGCTACCACCAAGATCCAGCCCGGTGAACTTGATGAGCCAGAGGAAGGCAAGGGCCTCTTTCATTCACAGATGTGAGTAAAAGGCACTCCGTTGCAATTCATCGTTGATAGCAGTAGCCAGAAGAACCTCATCTTAGCAAAGGTCATCAAGCGGCTAGCCTTACCGACAATGTTGCACCTGCAGCCCTACACCATCGGATGGCTTCGTCAAGGAAGCAATCTTCGTGTCAGCTAACAATGTTGCCTGTCGTATGGCATCAAGCCATTCAAAGATGAGGTATTGTGTGATGTTTATCCCATTGAAGTTTGTGATGTTCTTTTGGGCCAACCTTATTTATGGAAACACCATGTTGTATATGAGTCTAGGTCTCGTAGTGTTATTATTACTTTGAATAAGAAATTGTACAGGATACCTGAGGAAGTCCCACCTAGTGCTATTTCCTTGATCTCTGTCGAGCAATGAAGGAAGGTCATTTCTTAGATCAGGAAGTTTGTCTTCTTCGTTATTCACTCTCAGAGTGAGCAAAAGGTTGCAGCCACATCCATGGAATCCGCAGCTGACCTCTCCACGCAGTAGAAGCAAATGGACAAGATCGTGGAAGAGTACAAATACATCTTCTCATCACCTACTGGGGTAGCTCTGCACTGTTAGGTCAAGCATCCCATCGATCTGACCCTCGACGCACCACTACCCAATGGGTCAATCTATCGCCACTCTCCGCTAGAAAATGAGGTGATCAAGCGTCAGATCCAAGAACTACTACACAAGGGGCACATCTGACCCATCTCATCACCTTGCGGAAGCCCAATCATGTTGGTGCAGAAGAAAGACGAGACTTGTTGACTCTGCATTGGTTACCGGGCCCTAAATAAAATCACAGTCAAGAACCGATACCCGATTCCTTGAATCGAAGATCTCCTTGATCAACTCAAGGGGAAAAATTACTCCAGTAATATTGATATGAAGTCGGGATACTATCAGGTCCCAATAGAACCAACATATATATGAAAAACTGCCTTATGGTCAAAAGAAGGTCTTTTTTAATGGTTGGTCATGCCCTTTGGTTTGAAAAATGCCCCAACAACTTTCATGAGAATGATGGACGATATCTTGCGGCCTTTCACTAATTCTTCTGTGGTGGTGTATCTGGATGACATTCTCGTCTACAACAAGACTTGGGTAGAACACTTGCAACATATTCATCAGGTTCTGCACACTCTGTGGTAGCACAATCTATATGCCAACTTGAAAAAATGCTCCTTTGGCATGGACAGGGTCTAGTACCTCGACTACATTGTTGATGTGCATGGTGTGTATGTTGATCTAGCCAAGATCCAAGTCATCTGTCACTGGCCAGCCTCAACCATGCTCACTGAGATTCGGAGCTTCTTAGGCCTTGCCAATTTCTATCGAAGGTTCGTGTTGGGATTCTCCCATATTGCATGGGCCCTCAGCCAAATAACCAGAGGTGGTGGTAAGGAAAAATTTGTGTGGGGCCTTTCCCAACATAAATCGTTCTATGATTTGAAGCAACATGTGTGCTCTACCCCAGTGTTTTCATTACCTAACCTGCAACAACCCTTTGAGATCAAGACAGATGCTTCAGACTATGTTGTGGGTGCAGTCATCACTCAACACGGCCACCCCGTGGCCTATCATAGTGAGACACTATCAGATGTCGTCTGTAAGTACCCTACTTACGACAAAGAAATGTACTACATTGTGCAAGCCTGCCGCTAGTGGAGGCATTACATTCTCGAGAAGGAGACAGTCATCCAAACTGATCATAAGCCGTTGCAGTTCATGCAGACACAAAGCAAATTGCAGAGTGACCGCCATCAGAAGTGGTCCACATATTTGCAG
>JASDQU010012705.1:207377-219119 GCA_032191745.1 Picea mariana | reverse complement strand
TGATCCATTGAATATGATGAAGTATATATCCATGGTAGCATCCATGAAAAGCATTACGTGTTCAGTTCGACGTTAGAAGAAGTCTTCTTCGAAGAGAAGCCTTAAAGTATCCCTGGTTGTCCATCCACATCCGTGATCCTATGATGAAAGAAAGAAGTGGAACCTTTAGGGCATGTAATCTATAAGAAACTCCATGGACCCAAGAGCTAAAGGAAAACATGAGGAAGAACATGAAGATTCCAAGAAAGAAAGAGAATCCACAACAACCAGTCATTGTATCGAGAATCACAAGATTACCAGCCTGATATGAACTCACTAAAAGAAATCAAGCAAAGGAACTAAATGTTGTGATGAAGAACAATGTATATGAATGCAAGCATTGCAAGATCTAGAACTAGAGGTTTTCCCATATGGAGGGAGAAGACTATGATGATTACTTGTTCCAGTAAACCATAAATACCTATACATGAGTCATTATATCATCTGCAATATCCATGGGTTGGATTTTTACATTAGATGAATGCAAAGACTATTCTCCAGAGAAATTGAAAAAAGAGCGTATGAAGAGAAACCTCAAGGCTTTGAGGTATACCAAAAAGAGACCCTTGTATGCAGATGGAAGAAGACAACTTCGTGGAGAACCTCCAATGCACAACAGAAGCGTGATGAAGACTTTCTATAATAGAGATATTGTATCATAATGGTTACTCAGAAGCTCAGGATGATGGATTGCTAATCCATGACAAACTCTCATGATGGTCGAAGAAGTACCACTTGGATATGTTCCAGTTTGACCTTTGCCACGATATTGTGAGCTAGCAGGAACCAAAGAGGAATCCAACAATGATATACTTTATTGATCAGAGATATATGAAGCCTTCATAGAAAACTAGTGTTCTAGAAAAACCGAAGTACATTTGAGATCAAACATTACATTCTCCATGATGAAGTCCAGAAAGGAGAAAGTGGTTCTCCAATACATATCTTCACAGATGAGCAAATAAGTAGACATTTTGGTAAATCTTCTGTCCAAGATGAAAGAGTTTGTGTACTCAAGATGGAGCTCATGGAGATGACTTCCTTATTGAAAAAGGAAGAGATGACTCCCAAGTTCGGAGGGAGAACTGATGTGTTATTGATTTATGTACATTCATTTTTTTTTTAGTTCGAAAAATGGTCCAGGATGAGAAGTTCCTTTCCAGTTCGGAAAGTGGTTTGAGATTTCTGATGGATAGGCATTTTCCAGTTCGGAAAATGGTCCAGATCGAACGGTCATTTTTGTAATGAAAATGGTTCGATGGATTGTTGATGTACCATAGACAGTGATTTCCCATTATGGTTAACATGGGGAATGGTCTAGGGAAGTCTCTCTTCTTGAGGGTTACTCAAGAAGACTGGCTCGCCTCACCGGACAGTCATTCTTTCGAAGCTCACAGTTGTGAGCAGTTTCGAAGAATGGTCTGTTTTGGAGGTTGGTGCAGGACAATCATTTCCTTAGGAAATGGTCCGAACAGTCATTCCTTAGGGCCCAGACAGTCATTCCTTGGGGAAGACTCATTCTCTTCATGTTGCACTTTGTTTAGTGTCGGAGAAATTTTCCAGGATGGGGAATGGTTTAGGTTCAACAATCAGGGACAGGCATTCCTTAGGGAAGACTCGTACTCTCCAGGTTGCACTTTTTTTAGTTCCGGAGGAATGGCCCAGGGTGGGGAATGGTCCAAGCTCAAAAATCAGTACAGTTATTCTTCCTTGCTTGAGAAGAATAGTCCAGATAGCTCATCATTGATTTTTTACCTTCTGAGGGCTTATGCTCTTCCAAGATCTCACAGATGTGAGTGGAAGAATGACCTATATGATTCAATTTATATCATAACAATGTTTTCTATGCAGGTTGATATTAGATGATTGTTATGGATACTGTATGTCTCTAGACAATAGATGTATGCTACTCTGGTGGATGTGTTCCACTGATTGCGACTATACGTCACGGATCAAGTATCTGTGTGCTACTTGGTGTGGTAGTGTACCACTGGATTATGGTTGTGTACTACTATGGATAGACACAGTTGTGTTCTATTGAATGATATTGTTTCGATTTCCTTGAAGACTATCAACAGTTTTGGAAATGATTATCAACTAGATAGATAGTATAAATACAATAGGCCAGTCTTCATTATGGTAGGCATTCTCAGAACTGCAGAGCTCACTTGTGCGCACTACAGTTATTTAGTTTGTGTGCAAATCTAGAGGAGAGCTGCCATTGTAGATGTTGCAGCTAGAAGATTACATTTTGGCTTGGACTATCTCTTGGTTATGGTTTGGAATATCTGATCAGCTCTTGTTTGGTGCGCTATCCTTGGAGAAAGGTGTGTTACCCTTTGTTTGGCTATCTAGCCTAGGGTTTGCTCAAAGGGTGGCTTCGGCCTATGGTTGGGTGACAATAGTGATATTTTCTATGGTAAAACAAGCACATCCATCATATTCTAACAAGTAAAACCCTAGTGAATTCTAGACGACATAGTTGTTTTGGTAGACTCGTGGGAATACTCAGTTGATTTAATGGTCTTGCAACCGAAGGCCAACCTAGGGGGGTACCCATTGAATTTGGGAATACCCTCGTTGGCCACTTTTAATGCATATATCAACTTCATATTAGAGGATATGACCATATCCCATGGTAATTACTCTAATAATTTGACCCTCTATCCTCTCACAAGCCTTCCCTTGACTCAGAGAATTCCTCCTAGATTGAAGACAGTGACAAGGAATCCACATAGCCCTTGTTGAATTTTGACAAAGAATCAACCTTTAGGAAGGACAATGGGGATGATTTTATTTCCACTTACATAACATATCCTCATACAACCAACGATGAAATTTTTGAGCATATATTAAGGAAGCACTTCCAAATGACATGTTCATCAACCGAATTGACACAACAATTATATGAAATTGTTCCTGTAAATATTATCTATGAGAATCAAAGCTTATTTGTCGAGATATATCTTGGAAAAAACTTGAACATCAATGCTAAATTAGAGCCTTCTCAGCAAAAGAAACTCATTAAGATGTTGAAAAAGCATAGTCTTACATTCTCTTGGACTGCACCGATATGAAGGGGATCCACCCTAACTTGTGCACTCGTCATATTTATATTAAGGAGGATTCTCAACCCATTCATAAACCTCGGTGAAGGATGAATCCTTCTTTGAAGGACATGGTCAAAGAAGAGCTCCAAAAGCTCCCTGATGTGAATTTTATTTACCCAATCTTTGATATTAAGTTGGTTTCACCCATGGTTATTGTGCCAAGGAAGTATGGTAAATGGAATATCTATGTCAATTACAGGGAATTGAATAAGGCCAGCATGAAGGATTGCTTTCCATTACCATTTATTTGTTTGACAACACATGTACACATGAACACCTTCAGTAACCACTCACACAACTAAAACAAATTTCAACACGCTAATTTTTTCATGTGCTAAAACCCCTAAGGGAAAACATCCACATCCCAAGCCAACGTGGTCACTTGGAAAAATTTATTAATGCAAAAGAAAAAATTACAGAGAGATTTTATGTGAGAGTTCCTCACAATCGATCATCGAAAAATAACCATCCATACTCTTTAAATAGATATCATGGAACAATCGGGTGTTAAGCCACATATCAATGTAGTTTTTAAGATCAAGGAGAATATGAATCGTCATATCAATCTATTTTGATAACATATCATGATCGTTGGATTTCCTAACTACAAATGCATACTAAAGAAACACATTTTTAGCGAACAACACATTAGACCAAGTTGATATTAACTAACTCCTAAGCGTCTAAATATCCTAACATCCCCCCTTAAGAAAAACTTGGGATGGAATTGAAGGATTTACAAAGGTGACACAATAGGGGAAGGAAGGAGGCATTAGAGCCTATCCCCTCTTACTGAAAACTTCCTGAGCTCTTAACATAGATCAAAGTTTGGAAAAATTCACTTCTTTAAGAGACTTTGTGAAAATGTATGCAACTTGAACTTTTGTAGGAAAAAATAGCACTTCAATAAATCGATCATGAATGAACTTTCTGATTAAGTGCATGTGTAGCTCGATGTGTTATTTGCACTAATGTTGCATTGGGTATTTGGTAAGCTTCATGGCACTCTGATTATCACACCATAGGGTGGTCGGATGTTGCTACTACAATCCAAACTCTGAAACGATTTTCGAAGCCACAAWGATTCCTAACTTGAATTAACCACTTCTCGATACTCAAMTTATGYTAAAAARGAGAAATTTCATGTTGTTTCTTACAAGCCCAAGTGATAGTTCCTAAACCAAGGCTGAAAACATAACCTGCARTAGACTTTTGATCATCAGGGTCACCAGCCCATTCTGAATCAGTGAAACCAAACAATAAAGGAGCCCCCCCTGAACTATACCTCAGACATACTGAAGTATTATTTTAGCTACTTTCCAATGGCTTTCATGGTGTGTTTTCATATACAGGGAAACAAGACCAACTGCAAAGAAATATCAAGACGAGTATGAGTCAAATATAAGAGGCTACCAACTAACTGACAATACAAAGTGGTATCAACTTTGGGAGAAGTACATGTGGCAGCAAGTTTGACTCAAAATTAGAAGGGAGAAAGGGTTGGTTTACAATATTCTATGTGAAAGTGACGAAGAAGGTCAAAATAATACTTAGACTCATAAAAAAAAATTCCTTCCTTGGTTTGCAAAACTTGGAGGCCAAGGAAATAGTGCAAAAATCCTAAGCCTGCCATTTCAAAGTTCTTCTTAAGGCTAGTTTTCACATGGTCCAATAGTTTTGGGTCACTACCAGTGAGGATAAGGTCATCAACATAAAGAAAAAGGATTAAGAGATGACTTCCTACTTTATTGGTATAGGCATTAGGATCAGAATAGCATCTAGAAAATCCGATGTCAAGAAGAAATTCCCATTTTGGCATAACAAGCTCAAGGAGCTTGCTTAACATCATAAAGAGATTTCTTTAGGAGAAAAACAAGGCTAGAGTCATTCCAGACATAGCCAAGAGGTTGTTCTGTTTAGATTTATTCTTGAAAATCCACATGAAAGAAGGTATATTTGTCATCCATCTAATGGACCTCCCATTTATGTGAGGTTGTAAGTGCTAGAACAGGGCAAATGGAATTCATTTTGGCTACAGGGGAAAATGTTTCATTATAGTTAATTACTTCAACTTGGGAGAATCCTTTGGAAACTAACGGATCATTGTGTCCTTAAACACTTCCATATGATGCATACTTAGTTCCATAGACCCATTTACATCTCACAAGTTTTATTCCTTTTGGAAGAGATCTAATATCCCAAGTATCATTTTCCATTAAAGAACGATACTCTTCATTCATTGTTGTATCCCAATCTGGATGACCTCAAACTTCTGCAATTGTCTCTAGATCATGATTATAAGAAACTTGAGCCAAAATATAAGAGGCTTGTTGGAACTGTGAACGTTCTTGATGTTGATATGAAAGGTCACCAACAAGATCATTGGTTGCCTCTCGTGTTGAACGAACCCATCTAGGAAGCAGTGTTGTCGGTTCATGTTTATGTTCAATGGAATCATCTGGAGGAAGGTGAGCATGCAGAGGTGGATTTTCATCATATGAATAAGAAAAAACCTGAATAGGAACATAATAAGGCACAAACTCCGAAGATGGATCACAGGCTTAAGAAGGCACAAACGTCGAATTAGGCTCATGGGCCAAGAGATTTTCATCAAATTTAACATCTCTTCTAATAATAATTTCATTACAGTGTGGTTGAAGAAGTATGTGTTGGAGTTACCTCACACACACCTAGGATTTATTTTTCCTAAGGTTTTTCCTTGTTTTTTAGTCATTATTAGTCATTATCAAGTCTCCTATATTTTAAGGGAGAATATTCCACCTGGAGAATATTCTCTTCAGTTGACACTTCAGTTTGACTAGTTGAGTTGAGTATAGATGTTGCATTGGTTTTGTCACCATGAAACATTGGTATCATCACCATGAAACATTAGTATCATCACCATACTAGCGCATTACCCTTGATCCCTTTATCTACTCCTCACTACACTATGTTTAGTCAATCAACTAAAGACTGGTTGACTAGTTAACTTAGTTAGGTGGCAATTCACTCCCGTAAATGTTGGTGTGTGTCCAAATCACTCTAGACCACCACTATGGTGCATTGTTTCTCCTCCAGTGCACATTCATTGAGTTATACATAGTATATCATGTGTAAATTATTCATTATTCATTACGTTAATGAGAATTATTCCATTCTTTCTCTCTTGCTTCTCCTTTATCAATTTCTCTCTGCAACTGTGCATGGTATTTTCTAGATAGATATATTTTGTGCAGGTTCAAAACATTTACATGGTATCAGATTCGAAGGACTTCTAAGAAAAAGATACACCAAAATTGTATTTGCAGATACAAAAGATTGAAGACAGCGGAAAGATGGAATTCCCAAAAGAATTCATTCTTACACCTTACAACTACTTTGCATGGAAGGATAAAATAGTCATACATCTCTGAACCAGAGGATTGTACATGTTAACCTTGAATACAGACATAGAACCGACATCAACCATAGAAAAATACAAGTACTTAAATCGAATGGATGAAGCATTCATAACAATTTGCAGTCTTATATCTCCCAATCTCCTTTTTCACATATCTTCTTGTAAGACTCCCAATGAAACCTAGACCACCTTGGAAGGGATCTTTGGAAAATAGGATGAGATGAGGGGACATGTGCTGGAGGTGGAATTGCTCACATTGGATCCAAAAAGCTTCGACAATATCCAATATTTCTTTACAAAATTCAAGGATTTATTGTCACAACTCAAAGCTTGCGGGGTTGATAAATCTAAGGAGGAGAAAAAAATGGTTCTCACCATTCTCTCCAAACTTGGTCCCGAATTATATATGTTCGTGTCCACATTCCATTCAGTTAGATTTGTCTTTGGAGCCACCTGGAAGATACCTTCTCTTGAGGACTTTATCGAATCCTTGACACAAGAGAAAACCAAGCTCATCAACATGGGAAAAATCAAAGGCCCAAAGGCGCATGCACTTACTGTGCAAGATAGAATCCATCAATATAAGAATATAAAGATAAAGGAAAAAGGAAATCTCATGAAAAAATGAAGAAGGAAGGGTACTCAAAACCCTTCACCGATGCCTTCGGATCCAAAGGGGAAAATGGGAGAAATGTACATACTTTCACAAAGGATTCCATCCAGAATCCGCATGCATGAAAAAAAAATAGATCTAATGACTCCAATACTTCAACAAAACAACCTTGGATATCACATCCCCGAGGGTGCCAAGAAGAGGAAGCCAGAAGATCAGAATCCCAAGAAAGGAAATTCTAGCCATGCCTTGATTGCCATCAACTCCTCTCTCGATGCTTGGATCGTAGATTTAGGAGAATCACATCACATGGCTACCTCAAAAGTATTTTATTCTTCATTAGATGCATGCAAAGGTCCTCCTATTCTGATGGGGGACAACTCTTTAGTCGAAGTCACCGGAAAAGGAAGGATTGAACTCACCAATGGAAGCTTCGAGAATGTGTTGCACATTCCCAAAATTTTCATCAATCTTCTCTCTGTGTATATGATGATGAATTCCGACACCAGAAAGAAACTCATATTCACACCAAATTCAGTGGACATCTATGATATGCAAACCAACTCCAGGGTTGCACCGGTGAGGCAAATCATCAGTCTAGATTGTATACATTTTGTGAATTTATTGAACCAGATTCTGCTTCACTGCTTACTCATACTGATGAAAGTAGTAGGATATGGCACAAAAGGTTTGGACATTTGAATTCCATATACATGCAACATATTAGCAAGAAAATATTGGTTGATGGTCTACCAGACATCCATTTCTCCAAGGGAGTATGTGAGGGATGTGTTCTTGGAAAACACCCTCAAGAGAAACTCAACAAAGGAAAGTCTCAAAGATCTTTTGTGCCTTTAGATTTGATCCATAGTGACCTCATGGGTCCTTTTCTACATTGATCGATCAACAAAGCGAGGTTTTTTCTCATTTTTTTTGGTGATTTCTCATGTTTTACTTCGATTTACTTTCTCGGGCAAAAATTTGAGGTCTTTCAACACCTCAAAGATTTCAAATCCCTGGTTGAGACACAGTCTAGAAAGAAAATCAAAGTCCTCTGAACTGATAACAGGGGAGAGTATGTCAATCATGAGATCCATAATATTTTCCATGAGGCAGGGATTCAGTTTTAGCACACAGGTCCCTATACTCCGCAGAAAAATAGAGTTGTTGAGCAGAAAAATAGATCTCTAAAGGAAATGGCATCTTGCATGTTGCATGAAAAGTAACTACCATAGAGACTATGGGCCAAAGCACTTAATTGTACAACATACATCCAAAACATATCTCCCCGTATATTTGTCAAGGATAAGGTCCCCTACGAGTCTTGGAGAGGCCTCAAATCGGAAGTGACCCACTTTTGTATTTTCAGACATGCATGGGCTCAGATTCCCTCTTAAACGAGGAAGGAACTTGATCCACAAAGAACTGGGTGTATTTTTTTTGGGTACTCTGACGGTGTGAAGGGATATAGACTTATTTATCTTTCCTCGGACTGGATCATCATTGAGCGAAGTGTCCAATTCGAGGAAAATGTCTCGCATGTACCTCAACAATCACATGCAGACACCTTGATTCTTTGACCTTTCCGAGATGATGAGCATGCACATGCTGACTCTTCTTTAGATGAGAGTTATGATTTAGAGGACTCAGATGATTCAGATATAGATTCAGTACATTCAGATGCAGAGTCAGAGCATCCATATGCAGTTGTAGAGCCAGAGCAAAGGCCCAAGTGGGCACAGAATACTCTTCAGAATGTAGGGGATCTCGTTGGTGATCCAGCTAATACTAGGAGGACTCGATATGATTTCGAGGAGCCTCCCGTTGCACTCACTACCACTGAACCATTTCACTCCAGGAATCTTTTCTTGGTTAAGTCTTCAAATCCATAGTCTTATGGCGAGGCTGCTAGAAATCCATTTTGGGAATCCGCCATGCAAGAGGAGTACAAATCCCTCCTCAAGAACCAAACTTGGGATTTGGTTCCCCTTCCTTCTGGGAGGAAACTTGTCAGATGCAGATGGGTCTACAGGACCAAGAGTGCAACAGATGGACAAATTATCATATACAAATCCAGGCTTGTTTCCAAAGGCTTTCAGCAAGTGCATGACATTTACTATGATGAGACCTTTGCTCCAGTAGTGAATATGGATTCCATATGATTGGCACTTTCCATTGCAGAATCCAAGGGATGGGAAGTCCATTAGATGGATGTGAAGAATGCATTTCTTCATGGTGATCTCTCTGAGGAGATCTATATGGAGAAGCCCTAGGAATTTATGCAGGACTCATCTTTGGTCTGTCAACTGAAGAAGTCCCTTTATGGACTCAAGCAGGCTCCGAGGGCATGGTATGCCAATATGGACTCATACCTATTGTCATAGAACTTTGTACATTGTAAATCAGACCTGAATGTCTACATGCTCAAGATCACTGATTCTCTTCTACTCTTAGTTTTGTATGTTGATGATTTGTTGATCACCGGTTGCTCGACTTCAGTGATTGTTGCATTCAAGAGGATTCTACATGATAGGTTTTTGATGACGGACATGGGTCCACTACACTTCTTCCTTGGACTTTAGATCATTTAGGATGCATCAGGCATCAAATTGTCTTAGGCCAAGTATGCACAGGATCTCCTTGAGAGATTTCACATGACAGACTGCAAGTCTACTCCGACTCCTTTCGTATCAAGGGTCAAACTTGAGGATGGTGGGGACACTCTGTTGGTTGACATCACATTGTACAAACAGCTAGTGGGTATCTTGTTTTGTCTCAATCACTCTAGAACAAACCTCTCCTATGCAGTTGGCACAGTTTCCAGGTTCATGAAGGAGCCGCATGAGCTACATTAGAAGGATTCAAAGCGTATCTTTAGATACATACAAGGAACCATCACCTTTGGGATTCATTATGCAACAGACTCTACATTAGATCTCATCGGTTTTACTGATTTTGAATGGGCTGGCGATAGCACTGATCGCAAGTCCACATCTGGTTACTCACTCAGTCTTGGTTCTAAGCCTGTATGTTGGTCGAGCAAGAAGCAAGATGTCATTTCTTTATCTCTAGCCGAGTCAGAGTACAGGGGGGTATTTAACATAACCATTCATGCTATGTGGCTACAACATTTTCTCACCGAGTTGGGAATTTAGTTTCATCGGTCGATCATCATATGGTGTGACCACCAGAGCACTCTGAAGTTTTGCAAATATTCAGTTCAGAGGTAGCAAAAGAAGCACATCAAGATCCACATGCACTACATATGGTACTTAGTACACGAGGGGATCATCGACCTACAATTGTATCCTTCAGAAGAACATACGACATACATATTCACCATGACCTTCACTAAGCAAAAGTTCCATTCTCTGGGAAGTCATCTTGGAGTGAAGGACATAGTTGCCTAGCAACTGTAGTTCTTCTTTTTACATACATTGTAACTTGAGGGGGGGGTTCCCATGATTTTTGTCCTCTTTCCTCACTTTATTTTCAGTGTATCTTTTGTACTTGGGTACCAAACATGGCCTCATTGCCAGGACCCATTCTTTATTTTCACCATAGTGATGTTCATGGGGGGTGTTGGAGTTACTTCACACACCTAGGATTTATTTTTCCTAAGGTTTTTCCTTGTTTTTTAGTCATTATTAGTCATTATCTAGTCTCCTATGTTTTAGGGGAGAATATTCCACCAGGAGAATATTCTCTTCAGTTGACACTTCAGTTTGACTAGTTGAGTTGAGTCTAGATGTTGCATTGGTTTTGTCACCATGAAAAATTCATATCATCACCATGATAATTCGCACTTGCCTTGGGATCATCACCAGACTTGTGCATTACCCTTGATTCATTGATATACTCCTCACTACACTTTGTTTAGTCAGTTAACTAATGAAGGGTTGACTAGTTAACTCGGCTAGGTGGCAGTTCATTCCTGTAACTTCCTGAGAGACTAGACTAGGTGGCAATTCACTCCCGTAACTATTGGTGTGCGTCCAGATCACTCTATACCACCACTATGGTGCATTGGTTCTCCTCCAGTGTGCATTCATTGAGTTATACAAAGTATATCATGTGTAAATGATTCATTTTTTTTTTTTTAAGTAAAAAAGGGGAGAATCCTTCTATTCAATCCATGAACAAAGTGTAAGTGATACAATGATTTGCGGATGGGTAAGACCCCTCAAAAAGAGAGTAGGGGATCATTTGAAACTAGCCTATGCTAAAAGAGAGCACCATAGAGCGTGTGGGCAAAGCAAGATGGAAACATTGCAATGCAAGGAGAAAGGTCCTGATCACTGTGTTGAGTGGTGAGGATCCTTTCTTCCTTTTTTTTTCCGGACATCAATCCAACCAGAGGAGCTGGTAGGCTCAACAGTCTTTACCACCAAAGCCAGGTGGTCTGAGGAAGTGTCGTGATCTTGAGCTGCTGAATTTAGTTGTGTTTCTTTGTCACTGTCCGAGTTGTCTGATTCATGAGGTCTCTTCTGAGTCACTGGGAGCGATGCGGTGATCATGATTGTGTCAACTGTTTCCCCTTTTTCATGAGGTGGGTGCAGGGACTTGGTTGCGGGAGTTGA
>JASDQU010012705.1:183095-198432 GCA_032191745.1 Picea mariana | reverse complement strand
ATAATGGGGGTGATTCCGAGCATTGCCCTAGCCCCCGACACAGAAAGGGCCAAGTCTCGTGGGTTGTTTGCTAGCCGAAGTGCCGCGGGGGCTATGCCGGGCATATATATATATATATATTTTTTTTTTTAATTTTTATTTAAAGTGTGTATTTTATTTTATTTTTAATTTTTTTTTATTATAAATTTTTAGTTTATGGAGTTTTAACCATTTGTTTTGAATATGTTTTTAATTTTAGATTTTTTTATAATATTTTTTTGAATTTTGACTTGTATGTTTTTAATTTTAGGTTTTTTTTAATATTTTTTTTGAATTTTAACTTGTTTTTGAGTATTTTTTTGTTTTTTTTTTCAATGATTGTTTTCCGGTGGAAATTTTGTTTTTCCATCTTTTTTAATGTTTTTTTTTTTCACATTTGGATTTTGAATATATATTTTTAAATGTATTGTTTTCATGGCATTATGTATTATTTTGTGCTTGGGGTGATAAACTAAGATTTTAAAAGTAAGCATTAAAGGGTTGATTTTATGATTTTGTTTACATTAATGATGATTTTTTTTACCACTTTAAAAAATGTGTCATTTTAATACCCTAATTTTAAAATGGGTGCTACCGATAGCAGTACTTTTCAATTCGATGGTTGATTTTGAGGTTTTGGTTTTAATGGTTCCAACTACTAAAAATACGTTTTCAAAATATCTCAAGATATCTCTAATTTTAACGTTTTGAAAAAAACATTTTTCTTTACGTAACATCATTTCTTTTTTATTTTGGTGCTAATTTTAAGGTTTTTTTGAGATACTGTATGAGTTTTGAAGGCCCTCCTTGAAAAATGTTGTAATTTTGACCCCGTTTGAAAAAATGGTGCTATCGATAGCACCACTTTTTGATTTGGGGGTTGATTTTCATGTTTTGTTTTGCAAAATTATGGGTTTTTTGGGCTAGAGTTCTCGTTTTGAGGTCACAGTTCTCATTAAGTTGGTAACTTTGTTTACCACAATCATTGCCACTGTCACTGCTACTATAATTGTCACTGTCACTTTCACTGCCACTGTCACATCAACTAGTAACTGTCAACCTATCACATCAACCTGTCACTGTCAACCTGTAATTGTATCCAACCTGTCACATCAACCTGTCACTATCACTGATACTCAACATCAATGAAACCAGATCCACGATCACCAAGAACACCTCTCAACCATATGCTCAACATCACCAACACATGCCTCTACCAAGCATGTACCAAGATCGCCAACATACCATCACAAGATATGTGTCTCAATCATGTACCAAACATGTACCATATCATGTACTAAATATGTACCAAATCATGTACCAAACCTGCACTAAATCATGCATCAATCATGTACCAAAAATTGTACTATACCATGTACAAACCTATACCCAATCATGCATCAACCAAAACCTATGCCATACCATGTGCCAACACCATATCATCCATCAACTATGTATCTCACCATGCATCTATGTCACCAAGGAATGTCTCATACATATACCAAAAATGTATCTCAAACAATGCGCCCAATATCCAAGATGCTCCTCAAACCATGTGCCTCAACCATATACCAGATCACTCATGATATGTCTCAATCATGCCATACACCATGTACCATAAGATATAATAAATGAAGTGCCTCGACAAAGTACCAAACAACCAAGATCATATACCAAGTATATGCCTCAACCATGCACCTAAGACGTGCCTCAAGCATGTGCCAATGCCTCAACAATATACCAAATACTTGCCTCAAGCATGCACCATAACATCATCAACATGTAACCCTCAAAACATGCATATAAACTTACTTGTAACTTTGTAACAGACCTGGTGTATGTGATCACAGACCTGCAGACCTTCCTCAACTTCAACAACAAGAGAATAACATCTTCATCAAACTTTACCTTAGTTTCACGGGACTAGTTTTTGGATTAGTCACAAACCCTAACTTTCAACAAGAATAACTTTGTACTTGTAATGAATAAAGGTCTAAAACTTGTACCCAATATTCTTCAATATATTCTCTACAATTCCTTCAAGTTTCACTGCTTGGAACATCCCAAAAAAAGAATTATAGCAAAAATGGAAGACCTTGTTGAATTTTGGCTTATTCTAGAGAGCGAACTTGTAGAACATTCCACACATGGAATATTGGATATATGGATCTAAAAATCATACAAAACATACTAAGGAATGTACTATATCCAATTCATTTTGTCTCACTGAATTTGGATACTCTATGAAGAAGTTATAACTGTTTTACCCGGAACACATGTTTGAGACTAGTTTTAGGAAGAGCCAAAAACCCTATTTTCCATAGAGCATATCTCCGAAAATACAACGACCCAGAATATGAAATGTTTAACACATGTGTCTTGACATGTCTTATCAACTGCCTCCAAGTTTCTCTAACTGAATCATTCTAAAAAAAAAGTTATAGTGAAAATGGTAAGATGACCTTTAAATAATATACCTTAGAACACATCATCACAAGACTTCATCCTCCCTTGGAATTCCGCCCTTCTTTACTTCATCTTCCCTCTAAAATTCACCTCATATCTCCTTGGTTACCTCATATAATAATTTCTTACTCACATAGAAGATATTCAATAGAATGTGTGTGTAAAATGTACTTATGAGTGACTTCTTGAGGTGTATATATATGTTTTCTAAGTATACTCTTTCTTTAACTATAGGGCTTCTTGAAATTTATTTTTACAACCACTTTACCCTTTCATTAATGAATTTCAACCAATTAGAGGATTCTTAACCCATCTTTGGGGCTTCTTAACCCATCTTTGGGCCTTCCAACTTCATGACCTCATAACTCCTCAACGGTGAGGAACTACGTGACGTTCCACCTACCGTTGGAAACAACATGACGATGACTATCCATCTATGAGTGTGTCATATGCATTTAAACTTTCCTTCATGTACTTATTCCTAAACAACTTTGGGTCTCATGACCACACCTCTGTGGCTTCCTGTAGACTTCATCAAATGGACCCATCACATCCGCTGACATCAATCAATCCATCAATGACAACTAAATCACCATCAATCTTAACCACATCTCTAGGGATTCCAGACTTCTCCAAGGGTTGACATCAATCTCCAAGGGTTGACATCAATGAAAACCAACTGTCCAAAAATACCCCCCTTTGGCATTGATGGAAACACCAACATTGATGACAACACTGATGGAAACACTCAAGCTCCCCTTGTGACCATTGCTCCTCATCAATGTTTCTCACTCTCCGCCTTTGACATAAATGGCAAAGGGTCTCTCTCCTTGGGGATGCTCCCCTTGTCTTCATTCCTATGTTCTTTGCTTCTCTTTTGACATCACGGGAAAAAGGATAACTCCCCTTGTTGGTATGTCTCCCCCAATATCCGTTCTTCTAATCTTTCTTTCCCGATCTCTTTCTCTAATGATTTCTCTTCCCTTGACTTCTCTGTAAGATATCATGTTGATCAATGTAGGGATTCCTGTGTATGTTTACTTTCCTCTCTTTTAGTGCTACTAATTGTCCATTGGTGCTTCCTCTTGTAACTCTTTGGCATATATAAAAATACTTAATTACTTGATCTCTTCATTCACTTGACCATACTGTTCAATGATTTTATTTTGATGATTTATCTTTTGTTATTCCTTTTACTGCTTTCCTTTCCATGACCAACTGATTCCAATTGTAAATACACTTCCATGTATCTTCTTTGACCAATGTTTTATGTACCATCTAAGTATCCATCTCTATCCATATGTCATATGTTATCCATAACTCTGCTATTCAACTGTCCACAATGCTGACTCATCTGTCATTATTTACTTCTGCTATCTGACTGCTCTGAATCCGTCTCTACAAATATTTCAAACTGCTCAAAGAATGGTTCTTTGATCTGTAGTAGCTACTACACTGACCCCCCTTGTTCAATATTCATATTCATTGGGAGTCTCCAAGCCGAGTGGCTCAGAAAAATACCCTCTCTGATGTAGAGTAATCTTCCTCTTCATTTGTAGCCTCATAATCTCTTTGAACTTTGACATATTTCTTTCTACCTGTGGATTGATTTTGCACTACGATTCTTGAAAGTACAATCTCTTAGACCTGTTCTTTATTTACCTTCTCTTATTTTCTTTCTTGTACTACTACAAATTCTGCGATCTTTGGGACATGTTCTTTATTCACATGTTCTTCTTGTTTTTAATTTCTTCTCCAAACCTTCCTATATCTAACATCCTTCTTTTTTCCTGTAGATTTTTCTTGATCTCGTACTATTTCCAATCCCGAGAGTATGACTTCTGGGTGTCCTTCATTCATCTGATCTTCCTTTGCCCATTCTTGTTTTCTTTTCCAAACCCTCTTATATCTGATATCAATGTTCTTTCTCAAGGAAGTATCCATCATGCTTCTACAATCACGAGTTGTGTGACCATAGTTATGGTATTTGTAACATTCAATTTTATGTGGAGCCACATAAGCATTTTTTGCTTGAACATTTCTTCCATAAGGCCTGCAATCTGCAACTTTATGTTCAAAGTTAGTACGATAAAAACAATGGCCATAAAAAAAAATTCATACCTAGGAGTGAATGATCTTCTTTGTGGTTTGAATGTGGTGGATCTTCTTGAAGATGTATCTCTATCATTTTTCTTTGATTTTGGCTGACCATGATTCTTTCCTTTGAGTACTTCTGCATAACTCTTACTCTTTTCTTCATTTTTCTTCTCTGGCAACCTGAAGTGATTCTCTTCAACACTCTCTACTGATGATGTGGATGCTTCTGTCTTTTCATCATTCTTGCCGAGCTTGATGATTTTGGCTCTCAATGTGACAACTTCTTCTTCAAACTTCCCAACCTCTTATTCTTTCTTCATCATCTTAATCTTCATGACTTCTTCTCTTCTATTTTCTTCTTCAAGTTGGATCTTCAAGGAGATGATTTCCTTTTCAATTCTTATTTATTCTTGACCAAATTCTTCTTCAAGTTGATTAAGTCCTCATTTCTTTCCTTAAGATGAATTGTCAAAATATTTTTTCTTTTCTTTGCTTCCTTTCTTTCGGCTTCCAAACACTATTTTTATTCCATTTGAATTTTGTATGTTTCTTGAATTCTCTAGTTCCAACCAGAAGGAGGCTACAACCCATTGATTCTCAGGACCCATACTGAAGGAAGCTACAAATCCCTGAGTTCTCTGGCTCCAAACAAAAGGATGCTACAACCCCTTGATTCTCAGGCTCCAACCTGAAGGAAGCTCCAACTCCCTGATTCTTTGGCTCTAACCGGAAGGAGGCTACAACCCCCTTTCCTTTCCCCATCCTACCTCCCTGAAATATCAGTGTAGACCAAATGTCACTACCACAATCACTTCCACTACCACTTTCACTACCATTGTCACTTTCACTGCCACTGTCACTTCAACCGGTAATTGTCAACCTATCATATCAACCTGTCATTGTCGACCTGTCATTGTATCCAAATGTCATTATCAACCCGTCACATCAATGTTATAACCCTAAATTTCTCTACACATGCATACCTAGCATTTGGCCCTCTTACTTGAATTTTTTGCCAAGCCATCATTGAGTTGCTCTTCTTAAAAACTCATTTTTTGAAGATGTACGCTTGCTGCACCAATACTACCCGCGTACATATGTTTGCTGCACCACTACAGCCCGCATATGTACGCATGCTGCACCACTACAACCCGCGTATACTTGCAAAATTTGCAAAAATTAAAAAGTTGTAAGGAATTCATTGAGATTACGGGCTATTGGGTAGTTTCCCAACTAATCCACCGCCTATAACCCATCACACAACTGAATAACCATCCTTTTTTCATATAAAAGAAGGTTTTAGGGTCTCATTCCACATCTAGACATAAGAACAGTGAAACTCTACCTGTTTCACATCCCCTCCTTTCCCCAAGCATTTGCAGCCTTGTTGTGAGAATTGCCTCAGAATTCCTCATTTTTCCCTTTTTCCTCCATCAAAACCCATTTCATTTCCCAAGAAGAAGGTTGAGAGGAGAAATATACATGGAGGTGCACTTGGAACTTGGTGAAGAGGACCTCGGACCAGTTTCGAGGAGCAATATCCAACTTTGGTTGTAAGTGATCATTGTATTATCAATAAAATAATTACTTTTTTTGTCTCAAAACATGATGTGTCAAATGTTTGCATTTGATTTATATTTTTATTCTAACATCTAGCCCTTATTTATGTATGAAATGTATGCTTGTAGCTTTCTGTTTTTCTGTCTTTGAATGAAGGCTAGCCTTGGGAGGAGGTTTGCAGTCAGCGAAGCCTTCAAGCGCGAGAGGATCGTCACCGGATGTATAGTAAAGGTACAATTACCTGATCCTTCTCATTTTTCTTTTCTCGCATAAGTCTGGGGTATGTTTGGAGTAGTTAGAGAAGTAGGAAACTTTTAAACGGTTATTGATCTGCCTACATTGTAAACGCTGGTGTAGCCATAGGGGGGGTTTTCCCGCTAGCAGAACTGGCGACCATACTGGGGAAGCCTCTAGGGTTTTAGGGGATTTTTTGGGTGTTTGATTGGTTTTATACCTTTTGAGTTTTTGTTGATTCTGATGAGTCTTTTAATGGATTCTGGTCACCTGTCGGTGCCATACCAGTTCTCCCTGCACTGTCAATCTATATGTTTCTTTTCTTTTTTGAGAAATTACAGAGGTGTACGCGCCCTGCTATGGGTCAACACGCGTACATACACGCCCTGCTTTATAGACAACCCGCATATATACGCAGGATGCTTAAGCATCAATAGCGTACATGGTTCAAGGGACTGTTTTTTAAGAAGGGGCAATCAATCTCTTCCCTGATTGAGGTTTTTACTTCTCAGGGTCTTTTGACAGAGTTCATTTCTTCTGTTTTTACAGTCAAATCCTGGGTTAGATGTCAGTTTGCTTGTCTTTTTGAAGATTTCTTGTGTTTACTTCGAAAGGGTTTTAGGCGAGTCTTTGATTTTTTGATCAGCCTGTTTGGTGTCTTTATTGACTCTGTGTGATCCGCAGTGCACCAGAGGTCAGTTTCAGTCTGGTCTAGTCTTTCTTTTACCCCTTTTCATTTTCTTTAAAGAAAAGAAGAAAAAATATTTATTTCAAGTTTTTCTTGTTTGAAGTATTTTTCAAATAAAAGAAAAAAAAATTTCATTTCTTAGTTTGGTAAAGTAGTTGGAGTTAGTTATCTTACTTGTTAGGAAAAAGAGTTCATTTTTTGAGTTCTTTATTGATTTCTTAGAACATTAAGTAGCTCGTAGTCGAGCAAAATTTCATTTTAGGTCTTCCTTTTAAAGATCTTGGAAAAAGTTAGTTGTGAAAAGTTGGTTTAAAGAGTTAGTTGCAAATATTTATTGTTAACTAGAAGTAATTTTCTTTCAGTTTCGTTTATTCCTCCTCTTTTCATCTCTCATACACATCACTAGTTTCATTGCCATATCCTTGGAGTTAAAACAATCCATTTAAAATGAATGCTAATTTAAAATTAATTAGAATTTTATGTTTGTAGGGTCAATCAACTAGTTTAGGGTAGAGCCTTGAATTAGGTTGGAGAGGAAACTCTTCAAGGCTTATAAACAAACATTGGAGTCAGAGATAGGGAGTGTAAAAGTCCAGTGACATGAAATTTATTCGGGACCCCCCTCTAACATAGGGGCTAAACACGAGGTTGCATGAGGAAAGGTAGCAGAGATAACCCATCCAAAGCTGGACCAAACGTAGTGGGGAACACATATTGAGGATCTGTCGAGGGATACTGTCGTTTTCATTTACCTACAGAGCTTCATGGACCTCAAATCCATTCGAGATCCTTAGTTCTCCTCCAGACCACTTGCGTTCAATACCCTTGGTAGGTTTCAGACTTGTTATCCTGCTCATTGCAGTCCACTCGACTATCGACTGTACCTGCCTAGTGATTGTTTACGAGATGGCAACTTAGTTGCCTTTATTCTAGAGACTTACATGTGTTCGATTTGCACTTGCATCGATAAGTTTCTCTAGTGTTGGATGGCGTAACTGTTCTTCCAACTAGATAGTGGTTTGCTTGCTTTATCTCATAGGAACTTTTCTAGTGTGTGCTTGGTTTTAAATGTTAGTTAAAGCCTTACTGTGTCGTTGATATTTTCACAAAGTGGAAAATCAAAGATCCGCTAGTCGTGAAGGCTTCAGGGCCTACCGTCAATTACATTGGAGCCACCACCACCTGTTACATTGGATCCGCCACCGCCACCGTTACGATGAATACTTGACTAACAAGGGTTATTTGAAGCGAACGCGACGCAAGAGACTATGCCCGGGCCAACTTTGAGAGGATATTACTCGAATCTAGAGGAACCTACTATTTCTGAATTTGGAGCTGAAGCTCTACAACCAGCCAACCCTCTGATCACTGACTTGTCGACGCCAATTTTAGTACAAGTTGTCCCTCCAAGGGTAATACCTCATGAGCGTCAGATAGTCTTACAAGCAACTATGGAAGCAAATGATGCTACTTCGTTAGGGAGTCCTCATATGCCCTCAACGACTTCCACCACAGGGGGTATTCCACCTCCTAACCCACCTTCGTCGGTCTGGACCAAAATGGTCTCGACCACCTCTACTTTGGGTAGTGGTCTGATCCTGTCATTGGTGGCGACCACTGCTCCATTCACACAGAGTGTGACAGACCCTCTATTTTCATATGGGATGCCCAGATTTGATACGAACTCCATCCTTACCTACTCCACCCTACAGACCATGGGTCTAGGGGCAGGGAGATCGAACGCTCCCTTGCAAGGGTCCATGGGGGGCACCTCATCCTCTTATAACACTATCCTTTATGGTGGAGGTAATATACCTCCTCCGTCCCCCTCGCTTGACGGTGCTTTCCAGCAACCCATTGGGCCGAACACGAACTACAACTTGTTTGGAGCAGGCAGTCTAGGACCTTCTTCTTACACCATGCTGGTGGGATCCATGCCATTCTCTTTATTCAATGTGTTTGGTAATACGCTTTTTCTTCAGTTGTTGTCTTGGTTGGGGGCAACCCTGGTTTTGGACAATAGAACCCTGTGCAGGGTACTATTCCTACACAGGGGGCAAGTGCATGAGTTTTCTCCTCACAAGAACTTTGGAATCCTTGGCAAGGATCAGTTCCCTCGTTAAGGATGCTGACCTGGGGTAACCCCTTCCATGGTCAATGGAACCCCAGGCAAGGCTCAGTACCTATGCTCGTCAGATCGGCAGGGGGCAACCCCTTCCAGAATTTTTGGAACACAACGTAAGGAGCAATCCCCACCCAACCCTCGATGTCCAATTACAGGAATCAACTGATGATTCCCCATCAAACAAAGTTTCTGTAAGCTGGTCAAGGCCATGATGTCTACTAGAACCCTGCCCAACAACCCAACTTTTCCTGGCAACCTGGTGCCAGCCAAACTCCAGGCTCCCTTTTTCCTGTACATAGTACCCAGCCAAAACTACCGTTTCTGGAAACGTTACATTTTCCAAACTTGTCAAGATTGCTTAGTGACCCGATTTTTCATGATTTGCGTTGGCCCCCCATGCTGAATAATTTTCCCTCGGACATTCCGAAGTTAGAAGGAAAGTCTAGTGAAGATCCAAGTGATCACATGACAACTTTCCACCTATGGTGCTCATCAAACTCGTTGCGAGATGACTACATACAATTGCACCTATTTCAATGCACTCTTATCGGGGGTGCCGCGAAATGGTACATTGAGCTTGACCCCTCAATATATTCTTACTTTACCGATTTGGTGATGGTTTTCCTGAACCATTTCCAACTACTCATGAGATATGATGCTGTCACCGAATTGCTGGCCAACTTTGAGCAGACTAAGGCTGATCATATCTCAGATCACATATGAGAAATGCAGCGTCATAAGAGTTTAATTAAGGTCTAGGTCGCACCGGATTTCCTGCTGGAGTGGTTCCTAAAGTATTTGGTACCTCAGTTATCCAAGGACGTTGTAACTTCGAGAGTGTTTTCAGAGGAGGAGGCGATAGTGAGAGCGCAACAACTCAAACTGATATACTCTTAGTCTGGCTTACTCTATGAGATTTTTCCAGATGCGTCATGATCCATCCTTGACAAAGCCAGACAAAATTATGGATCACATGTTGATGGTATAGTTGGTTCAGCACAAGGAAACTCCACTGATCAGCTGTCAAATCAATTGCAATAATTTTCGATACAGCAGACAATGGCCAGCCAGACCTCCGGTTCGGCCCAAATGTCAGATGTACACAATGTGTAGTTGATGAAACCGAAGGCCAACCAACAACCCGATGGAAATAAAAAACAATGAAACAAGAAGGGTAAGGGGGATGATAAACCCAACAACAATGCTGGCGGGAGAAACACAGAGAAGAGAAAGTCGAAGTATCCATGTAACCTTTGCACGAAGGACCATCTAACTCACCTGTGCCCTCGACTTGTGGAGGCCCAAAAGTTATTGGCGCAACAACAGTCTGTTGTGTTAACGAACCCATTTCCACATGGGAAAAATATGACTCAAGCCTCTTCAAGTGCGGATGGGGGCAGTCAGGGACCCCCTCCGTCTTCTAGTAATCCCTCAGCCACAAACGTTTATATGATGAAAGGTGATGCTTATATAGCAACCAGGGCACACGATTACGAGATGTCGTAATCTACCGAAAAGGGTAAAGAAGCTGTAAACCCATCAGTTCCTCTCTAGATTGAGAAGACGATGGGAGAAACAATGACACACATCCCGAAAGGGGTGTTCAAGAAAACTTCTCATAATCCGAATGCAAGGGACGCCCATAACTACTATGTGGTGGAGGATTTGTCACAAACCCCTTGCGCGATGTCTACTTTGGAAGTCCTTCAAAGCTGCCCTTCGCAGAGAAAGGCTCTGTTATCTGCCTTGGGATTTGCAAAGACATGTAATCTGAGAAGGATCATTCTCGATATGAACGACATGAAACCTTGTCTCCCACACCATGTTGCATTTCATATAGTTGTGGCTTACACCACGAAAAATTTTACCTGAAATATTTTCCGCACGGTGGTTGATGAGAGTGCCTCGACTTGCGTGATGTTGTTGGTGTGTTGGAAGGCCATTGGCCAACCCATTTTGTCTCCGTCACCTACTCCGATTACTACTTTCGATGGTCATTCTCTCATACCACATGGAATCATCCCTTCTTTCCCCGTGTAGTTAGGATGGAAGACTGTGTGCGTTGAAGTTGAAGTTGTCGATGCGCCTCTTGACTACAACTTGTTGTTAGGAAGGAGTTGGACCTATGCAATGCATGTAATGGTTGCCACCATTTTTCGGGTCTTGTTGTTTCCACACGAGAGATGAATCCTAACCATTGACCAATTGTCCTTCTCCCAACCTGACCCTTCATCAGGGGAATCAAGGGTCCCGATGATTGATAACCCTCAACCCGACATCGTCAACATGGGGGTTGGTTTGTGCCCACATTTGATGGGTACTTTCGATTACCCACCTCCTTCTGGCGATATCAAGTTCATATCAGCTGCCCGCGACCAGCCTAGGGATGAAATCTTTCAAGTTTCGTCGTTCCAAACGACTTACTTTAACGATCCATGGAATATTCCTTCCCCATCTACCTCAATAGAAGGGACATGGCATCTTGGCATGGCCATGACCTTGTCCATAGTAGAAGTTGCGTACAATATTGTCCAACAAGATTTGGCCGACCCTGATCCGACTCCCGCATAAGAGTTAGATCCAGTTCTCGAGCCTATTTGGGCTCAAGGTTCCCTGGCCACCACAGATTCTTTAGACTTGGTCTTGCCCTCTGATGAGGTGATTATAGAGGCATTTGCTGGTCCGGACAGACCCTGGGATGATCTCCATCACATATCTTATTTTATCCCGGAGTTAAGAAGAATAGAGGCAGGTGAATTCATGTTGACTATGACTGGAGATAGGTCTTGTCCTGTTAATCCTCTAGTTACGCACGCAGTTTACGCCGAGGGTAATATGGAAAGTATTGCTGAAACGATACCCATAGACATCTCCAGAACCCTTGGCGTCATGGAGAATTTTTTTGTCAGAGCAGACTTCTCCCCCAAGGAGATTCAAATCTACACAGATTTATTTAAGGAATTACGCGATGTTTTTGCCTGGTCTTACGAGGAAATTCCAGGCATTGATCCAAGAATCGTTGAACATGAGATAACGAATTATCCTGATGCCAAGCCAGTCCGACAGAAGCTTCGTTTAGTGAATCCTCAGAAAGCAACAACTATTAAGGCTGAAGTAGAGAAATTGATTAAAGCTGGTTTCATCTACCCTGTAAAGTTGACGCAATGGGTGTCAAATCCCATTCCAGTTAACAAAAAATAGGGTACGATTCATGTGTGCATGGAATTCCGTGACTTGAATAAGGCTTGTCCAAAGGATAATTTCCCCACCCCATTCATTGATCAGATTGTCGATGAATGCACAGGCTGTGAGGTATTTTCATTCACCCATGGTTTTTCGGGATATAACCAGATTTAGATCAAACCTGAAGACCAACATAAAACATATTTTATTTGTTCGTGGGGCACATTTGCTTATCATAAGATGCCTTTTGGCCTGAATAATGTTGGAGCCACTTTACAATGGGCCATGTATTTTTCTTTCCACGATCTTAGACATATAGTCGAGGCTTATCTTGATGATCTAGCATCACACTCTCGCAAGAGATCTGATCATCCCACACACCTTCGACTAATCTTCGAACAATGTCGCTACTATCAGATTCCCTTGAATCCTAACAAGTGCAGTTTCTGCGTGACGTCGGGTCGTCTTTCAGGTTTCATAGTTTCGACAACAAGGATCATGGTCGATCCTCTTAAGGTTGAGGCTATAGTTCAGTTGCCTCCCCCATGCACAGTCCCTCGGCTTCAAAGATTACAGGGGAAAATGAACTTTCTTTGGCGTTTTATCACAAACTATGCCAAGATCACTAAAGGTTTCATGCGTTTACTGAAAAAGGGAGTCCCTTTCTGTTTGGATGAAGCCACTCAATGCTCTTTAGAAGTGTTGAAATGTGCCCTTACATTTTCCCCTCTGCTCCAACCTCCCAATTATAATAAAGATTTCTTATTGTACTTGGCTGCTGAAGAGTCGACCATCAGTATGGTCTTGATTCAAGAGGACGATCTGCTCGAAGAGCATGTGATTTATTACTTGAGCCAAGGCCTGGTTGGACCGAAACTCAACTAATCCCATGTGGAGAAGCTGGTGTTGGCAGTAGTGCATGTTGTCCAATGGTTCCGTCATTATATCCTTCTTCACAAGACTACCGCCATTGCCATTGTGAATCTGTTTCAATACGTGTTGACATGAAGAGTTATTGGCAGAAAGATCAGTAGATGGATTTTTATCCTCCAAGAATTTGACTTGGATTTTGTTTCCGCGAAATTCAAAAGGTCGCTGGTCTTTGTGGAACTTATTTTGGAACTTCCGGTCGAATCAGGTGATGTTACGCCCGAAGAATCACCTATTAAAGGCGATCTTTTTCTGATCGCATCTTTGGACCCCTGTTATGGATATATACTAGTCTATCTCTAGAATTTGAAGTGCCCCACTTCTGCTTCTCGCGACGAGCGTCGATGAATTCGCCATCAGGCACAAAACTATCTCATACTCAATGACACTTTGTATCGTCGAGGTGTAGATTGTATTCTTCGTCGATGCCTTATACATGAAGAAGCAGAACTCATTATTAACGAATTCCACACTGGAGCATGTGGTGGTCATTTGTCTGGGTTGGAAACAACCCAAAATATTCTACAAGCCGGTTACTTTTGGACTATGTTAATCAAGGATTGCGTTGAGTCGGTCAGGAAGTGGCACCCGTGTCAGATCTTCTCTCAGAAGATGAGGGCACATCCTGCTCCCATGTTTCTCGTCATTGTTGTTGGTCCTTTCACCAAGTGGGGGATTGATTTTACCACATGCCACCTGGCTTCAGCCAGGGGGCATCGTTATATCATCGTAGTGGTAGACTACTTCACAAAGTGGGTCGAGGCTATGCCAAATTTTAACAATGATGGCGAAACAACAACTCTCTTCATTTTTAACCAGATAGTAGCAAGGCTCGACATCCCGAAGGAGATTGTCACTAACCATGGCAGTCACTTCCAGAACAAAATGATGTCCGAGTTAACATCAAAGCTTGGGTTGAGGAAAGAGCATTCATCACCCTACTACCCACAAGTGAATGGTTAGGTGGAAGCTGTGAATAATTCCCTCAAGACTATTCTGCAACGAACGATCAATTCTTCCAAGTCAAATTGGAATTTGATGTTGTACTCGATGTTATGGGCCTACCGAACATCTGTAAATATTGCCACTGGTTTCTCACCTTTTCAACTCGTTTATGGGCTGGAGGCAGTCTTTCCCATAGAGTGCCAGATCCCATCTTTAAAGTTGGCAGTAGAGTTATTTCCAGACACTTCACCGCTTGAGGAATGCCTATTATATCTCAAGCAACTCGATGAGAAACGCCGTGATGAAACCTTGGCTAACGAGACTTACAAGCAATGAGTCAAGTGTCAATATGATCGGTATGTTCATCCTCAGATTTTATCCGAAGGCGACCTTGTCTTGGTCTATGACCAATATAAGGATCCCCTGGGGGCAGGCAAGTTCAAACCCATGTGGTTCAGACCTTTCATTGTGAAAGAGGTCTTAAAGAAGGGCGCTTATCATCTAGTTGAATTTTAGGGAAATGCTTTGGTGGAGCCTAGAAATGGGCTCTACCTCAAGAAGTATTAATTGTAGGTTGGTCGCCTGGGTGACTTCTTGTACATATGTATAGTTCTTATATAATTAGTTTTTGTCTTTTTGTTTTATGGACGTGTCGTTATTTATGCCATGTTTTTCACTGTGGCAGATGTCAAGTGAATCAGAGGTGTTCTTTGGGTTCGCGGATGGTGCTAGCCGAGACACTCGGAGGCTTGATTCCGCAGCTTGGGTGATTTTCACGCCTCAAGGCCAGTTGCTATCTTCTGGAGGTATCTATCTAGGTGATGCTACGAATAATTTCACTGAGTATAACACAATGATAGAGTTTCTTCATGATGCTTTGTTGCATGGTATATCTCACCTTCGGGTCTACTTAGATGCTTAGCTGGTTGTGTCCCAGTTAAATGGGGTTACTATGTTTATGATCCTACTTTACACCGATGATTCCTTAGGGTACGTCTCTTACAACGCTACTTTGATTACATTACATATATCCATATTCCTAGGAAATTAAATGAAATAATAGATACTCTAGCTAATCAAGTATTAGATTA
>JASDQU010012705.1:163341-173821 GCA_032191745.1 Picea mariana | reverse complement strand
CACATTCGTCTTCATAAAAGATACCCTCTCAATCTATTCATTTGGATGGATATTTTAGATATTAATGCTAAGAAGATGTATATAGAAATTTGTTATTTCACACCTATTAATTCTACCTTTTGTACAAAAAATAATCTAGATAAAAATTATCCCTATAAAATCTTAGAACAAGATATTTACAGTTTGAAAAATGAAGGCAGTATCCTCCTACTAGGATACTTTGATGCTAGAACTGCAACTAATCAAGCTATTATGTTAAACAATGATTCCAACCCTAATCCTCTATGGCTAGACAAGGACCTTGTTTTAGCTAATAGATACAAGAGAAATTGCAAAAACTTGATCGAAAAGTTGTATGGTATTGAGATAGTCAAGCTTTGCAGTTCTCAAGATCCAATCATTTGCAATGGTCTAATGAAGTGGCAAAAATCTAGCCAAATGACTTGTATCCATGGGTTGAGTAGTAGTGTTTTGGATTATGTGACTTCATATATCCCTCTTAACAACCAAATAATAAAATTTTGACATTTTAAATAACCATGAGCCCGACTTTGACCATAGACCTTGACCATAGACCTTTAAACCTAACAACTAAATTTATCTTACACAAAACCCCCCTTGAAAATAACTCTGATAACCAAAGACACTTTCTTTTTGACAAAATTAAAATTGATCTCTTCTTAAAGGACTTAAACACTAACTTAAATATTCTATCATATAAGAACAATATTGAAGACATCTATCATAATTTTACAACAACCATCTCTACCTCCATAAAAAAATTCTCTATGAAAGTGTTGTGTAAAAAGAAGAATAGAATAAGGAACAAATGCAAGAGTCAGGCACTAGGGTTAGGGTTGCTTCCGCCCTGGTGTACTAGGCCGCCCCCGCAGAGGCACAATGATTTCGAGCGAGGGAGGCCCGAGAGGCCCCTCCTATAGTGAGGCAAAAACTCATGGAAACAACAGAGGAGGTTCCGGGCGCCCAACCTTCGAGCCTCCCCTAGATCTTAGTGTGCAACTTATTTCCGAGGGCACATTCAAGGACCGAGAGATGGACATTGATTTAGGAAAGATACCATCTCCAGCAAGCGCGACACAACCATGGATACCAGGGAAATGCATTCCCCAAGCACCGCAAGCCCCAAAATACATCGTAAGAACACCCAAGATTGAGGAACAGAAGCAATACATGAGAGACTACGCTTTAGTTGGGAAATTTCTAGGGCTCTGGCCCTCAAAAAAAGAATTGGTAAAATGGATACATCAATGGTGGAAGCCTAAAGGCCACTTCGATCTGCAGCTGGGTTCCAAGGGTTTTTTTACCATAATCCTGCACAACTTAGAGGAAAAAAATCACATCTTCGACGGAGGACCATATTTCTTTAACTCGATGGGTCTCTTCTTGAGATTTTGGACAGAAAAATTCAGCCCTAAATCAGAAGACTTTGCAAATGCCCCAGTATGGTGAAGGCTCTATTCCTTGCCGCAGGAGTTTTGGTTGGAAGAGGTCCTGGCGGGCATTGGAAATACCATTGGAGTGTATGTCAAATCATCGGAAGCCACAAAGCAATGAAGATACACCTCCTATGCATGCATATGTGTCTATCTGAACAATGCAAAGATGCTACTAGGATCCATTGCTATGGAATAACAGGATGAGGACAATATGAAAACCATTGACTATGAGCACATTCTGTTCAGATGCCGAAAATTTCATTGGCATGGGCACCTTTTCAGAGATTGCCCCCTCAACAAACCAAGCAAAGAGGGAAACCTAGAAGAAAACAAAGACAAGGAGGGTTTCATCCCAGCGACATGCAAGCGCAGACAAGGAGGTAGGCGACCAACTGCCCAACCCAATAAGGAGCCTACCACGAGCAACCAATTTGAGATTCTGCAGCAACAACCAGAGGGCATGGACGCCTCACAGGCCCCATCCATAGAGAAAACACCTCAGATTCTGACGAAAGGGAAAGCACAGAAAGCCCCAGGTCAAATCCAAATCATTCTTCCAACCAAATCTACTGGCGCAACCCTGGAACTGTCAGAGACCAAATACGAGGATGCATAAATGGAACTCGATGAACAAGACCTAGTAGGCGTTGACCTGGAGCATCTGGAACATGCCTATAGACACCACAAAATTTACGCCATCCTCCCAGATCAACTGAGAAAATTTCATAAGATCTTCCTTAACTCCTCAGCAGGATCCACTGCCAGATCCAAGGCAGGCTTAGGAATCCAAGAAAATACACAAAAAGAACAACACAAATTTCAGAAAGATGAAAAGAAAAGAGGAAGACAATCCACCAGTAAGCTCATCCAGGAGATAGGACACTTCATGGTTAACTCAGGTCAGATACATCTCATATCTGACAGTTTTCCACCCCTCCGCTCCCCATCCTCATTATGAAGATCATGTCCTAGAATATAAGGGGTCTCAACGGTCGTAGTAAGTAGAGGTTACTACGGGATATGATTATTGCAGAAAAACCAGACATAATGATGCTCCAAGAAACAAAATGCGCAATGAAAGAGATGGATAAGATCCTTCCTAGCTACTGGAAGCAAGGGAAAGGCATCTATACGAAGACCATGGGTGGTGCAGGTGGGCTGGCTCTCCTTTGGAACCCAAGCTCGGTCACTCTGAACAACTTCTTTACAACCAAATGGTCCATCTCGGCGGCCTACCGACTCATCAGTTCTAATAAGCCAGGCTACCTAAAAAATGTTTATGGACCAACTAACTCAAGGGACAAACATGCCTTTCTAAGAATCCTAGAGCACCTGGCCACTTTAACTGAGGGGAACAAATCAATCCTTGGAGGGGATTTCAACATGATTTGTAACCTGGATGAAAAAAGAGGAGGAATGCGCCATATCGAGGCAGAGTCAGGGGAATTTCAGTGCCTAACTGGCAACTTAGGCCTCGTTGATGCAGACACCTCCAATGGAACCTTCACCTGGAAAAATCACAGAACTGGATCTCATCAGATATCCTGTAGGCTGGACCGATTTCTTCTTTCGGACTTGCTTATGATAGAAGGTACAGCTCTGGCAGCGAGCATCCTTGACTTCCATGGGTCATATCATTGGCCTATGCAACTTTGGCTGGATATCCCGACAACTCCAAGGCGAAAACCCTTCAGGCTGGAGCAGTTTTGGCTCAATCACCCGGACTTCCAACAAAACTCTCACGCTTGGTGGAGGGAGGCGGTTGTGCCAAATGGCTCCAAGATGTACAAGTTTCAACAGAAAATCAAGCACTTCAAATAAAAACTCAAAACCTAGAACAAACAAACCTTTGTAAACATCTTTGAGGCCCAAAGACATCTAACCGACCAAATGAGCATCGTACAAAGACAAATCCAGGATAAGGGCTTATATGAGGACCTCAAATCACAGGAAGCAACAATTAGCCAAAAGATAGAGGAGAGAAAGGCCCAAGAAGAGATCTCGTGGAGACAAAAGTCACGCATCCAATGGCTCAAAGAGGGCGATAGAAACACTAAGTTCTTTCACAGATCTACCATTCAAAGAAGACACACCAATCACATCACTGAGATTCTCTCATAAAATGGGCAAACCCTGCACACCCATGAGGAGCTGGAAGAAGAGATGGTCATGTATTACCAAAACCTCTTAACGGAGCCCCAGAAGGAAAAAACATAAGCAATCGCCTAGATCACATAGCACATACCCTCCCTAATCACGGAGGAACAAAACATGGCCCTGGCACGACCCATCACGCTCGAAGAAGTTGATCAGGCACTTCAGGAGACCTCCAAGGGAAAATCTCTGGGGCCAGATGGATTTACTTCAGATTTCTTTCATCACTGCTGGCCAATGCTCAGAGAGGAAGTTTGGGATATCATTGAAGACTCCAGACTTTTAGGTCAAGTCCTTTCGATCCTCAATGCCACTTTTCTCACCCTCATTCCCAAAGAAGAGCAGGTGAGCCACCCCAAGTAGTTCCGACCGATCGCCGTCTACAACGTCATTTACAAGCTCCTAACCAAGGTGATAGCAAGGGGACTCAAGCCAATCCTCCCCTTCATCATATCACCAGAACAATCAGGGTATGTGGAGGGAAGACAGATCTTGGACAACATCATCCTCGCTCATGAAGTTATCCACTCTCTACAGAAGACCCGTACTCTAGGTATGCTCTTAAAACTGGACCTCTCTAAAGCTTTTGATAAGTTAAGTTGGGACTATATGCACTTGATGCTTCTCGCCTTTGGTTTCTACCCCTCCTGGGTAGACTGGATCCTAAACCTCACCTCCTTGGCTTTGTTCTCAATCCTTGTCAATGGAATTCCTTCTCACCCTTTCTCCCCCACCAGAGGAATCCGGCAAGGGGATCCTGTTTCCCCATTCCTCTTCATTATCTTGGTAGAAGGCCTCAATCGCTCTACTCATGCTGCGGTTGCAAACATGATGCTAAAAGGGTTGCCCCTGCATGGCATGAACCCTCCGATCTCTCACAGTCAATTTGTGGATGACACTTTGATGATAGGATCCTCCACAATCCATGAGGCCCACACAATCCTCTCCATTATTCAAACGTTTTGTGAGGCTTCCAGAATGGACATCAACAAGGAAAAATCCCAGATCTTCTTTTTCAACACCCCTTTGCCGATTCAGCTCCACATATTAGAAATCCTGGGTTTCACTCGAATCTCCCTTCCGTCCAAGTATCTTGGAATCCCCCTCCTGGATAGAGCCCTCAGAAACAGCTCTTGGTAGAGCCTCCTCACCTCCTTTTTGAAAAGACTTCCTCCTGGACCTATCGATATCTCAACCTTCCTAGTCGCCTCATCCTTCTCAAGTCAGTTCTGCAAGCTCTACCTGTCTATACCTTCTTAGCCCTCACAACCCCTAACTTCATCCTCAACGCTATCAAATCCCTGCAACAAAAATTTCTTTGGCAGGGGCTCAAAGTGGGGAAGAAATTTGCGTTGATCAGCTGGGAAAAGCTTTGCAGACCCAAGATACAAGGGGGTTTGGGAATCAGAGACCCCTCAATTTTGAATAAAGTACTTAACGCCAATATTTGGTGTAGATGGCTGAAGAGACCTCAGGATCTTTGGGCCAGGCTTTGGAGAAGAAATTATACTCCCAACGCAATAGAGAGAAGCCTCATTTGATGGAATGAATATACCCTAGCTTCCCTAATATGGACAACTGCCAAGCAAAATCGACACCTTGTAGTCAATCACGCCTTCTGGGAAATCCGGGATGGTCAGACTGCCCTCTTCTGGAACGATTTGTGGCAACGGTTACCTATTTTAGTGCAAGAATAATGGTCTGATACCTTCTACACCTCAGCTACTCAAGCAGGACTGAAAAAGTGGCAGATTATTGGAGGGACAACCTCACGAATGCCACCTGGAGATGATGGAATTCTAATAGAGAGGACCTTCATGTCGAAGCACAGGTGGACCTTCATCCCTGACACAATATGATCAACACATGGAAAATTCCCATCATGCAAGGCAAGGACATCCTGCGCTGGGGACAGTCACCAAGGGGCACTTTCAACATCCAAGAGTCTTATGCCATAAAGGCCAATCTCAATCTCCCTCCCCCGAGTAAAGTCTAGAGCAAAATATGGTCTTTGAAACACTGGCCAAAAATCAACATCTTCCTTTGGTTGGTGGCACACAGAAGCATTCTCACTTGGGATAATCTAACTAAAAGGGGGTTTACAGGACCGTCCATTTTCCCTCTATGATTGGCAAAGGCAGAAACAATGAATCATCTCCTAAACACTTTCCCCTTCAGTACCCAAGTTTGGGATCATTGCATGACCATCATGCACACTTCATAACATAAGAGAGACAACATAGGAAACACCATTGAATATTGGAGAGAAGTGGATTTTCAGTCACCGATCTTAAATCACATCTGGCAGTTGCTCCCTGGCTTTATCCTTTGGCAAATATGGAAGGAAAGAAATCGAATGATCTTCAGGAATACCCAGATAAATTGGCAACACAGATGGACCCAGATCTGTCACAACATTACAGAAATAATCAACTTGCAACAGTGGTCTGAGGTGGACTTAACTTGTCCCACCCAAGAACAAAGCATCACGAGTAACTGAAAATTCATCAAAAAACAAAGTATAATCCCTCCTCCCCATAATCCTTCTCAAGAGGATAGCCCATCTCAGTGGTCCCCCCTTCCAGTGGACTTTATCAAGGTAAAATTTGATGGAGCCTCCAAAGGGAACCTGAGAGAGGCAGGATTTGGCGTGGTATTTCAAAACCATCAGGGGAGTATTCTTCTCATTACATCAGGCAACTTAGGCCACACTACAAACAATGCAACAAAACTTTGGGGGCTCACAAGAGGGTTACAATTAGCCATAGAGCACAATTTCAATAAACTCATAGTGGACAGAGACTCTCAAGTAATTCTTAACTTCTTTCATAAAGTTCTGAATGGAGCGGATCCAGAGAAAATTTCGCCGTATTGGCGACTTTCTCACGGAATAAGTACAATTGCAACACTTCTCTGAGCCAGTCAGGCTTTCATCCCCTCCCATGTGAGGAGGAAGGCGAATCAGATTGTGGACGAACTAGCCAACATTGGAACGGAAAGGGAGGGACTGAATCTTCTGTGCTAGGCCCCCATCCACCAGATGCACCCTATTTTTTAGAGATGCCAGGCAAAATCTCTAGCCATCGACAACTCCCTGGATGGGGTGATAGTGGGAGCCACCTCTCAAGAGGAGCAACCAGGAGAGAGCCACCATGGCATCAGCCATGTGACGACCATGTGCCTCCCCCTCCCACCACCTTAATGCTATTAATTCTGCATTACACGAGACAGGGCGCCATTAATCTCAGTGCGCCCTGCTCTAGCTACCTGTCCCCTCGATGGACCAACGCCATTGCTATGATTTTACTCTGCATGTGTGTTGTTTTAATGGATGGAACCAATGACTCGGTTACTATGAATTGCAGTAGGTGCACTGGACACCTCATTCTCCTGTGGCTGATTTATCCAGAGCTCGAACTTCCACTCAGTCGCTCCTACGCCTGCTATCATTCTCTCTTGGTTCTTTCCTCCCTCACTGTGTCTCAGATATGCTGAGACAGAGGGGGAAGTCCAAATGAGGCTCGACATGGCAGCCCAACCGACCATGTCTAACCCTCTGCCCCCACCCGCACCTTCCCACATCTCCTCCTCCTTGTCGCCTTCCTCATCCTCCTCCCTGGCGTAGTTCAGCCATATTCCCAACAACCTCCCACCCCTCTTGTCGCCTTTCGCTTCCACGTTGGAGTGGTTCGATTTCTCAGGGACTTCTCTAGGATTTAACCCAGGCCCCTTGGGAGATTTGGCCTCCACTTCATGGTCTGTACCAGTGGCTCCTCCCAACTCATCGGCCTACTCGCCTTCCCAGTTGCCCCATACCCTACTTCTCGGTGCTCACTCTCAGGGTGATGGCCATGAAGCAAGCCAAGGTTCACATCAACGTCCTCACTCTCATGTCGACTCTGAATTTGAATTGCAAGCAGGCCTTGCATTGCTGCAAGGCCTAGTATTTGAGTTAGGACGAGACTTGGATGATCTACGGTTTCACATGGATATTCTGAATGGGAAAACAACGAAATTCCTGCAATTACTTTCAACAATGCAGGATGCCAACCACCCCTCAACAGGATAAGCACAAGCAACAGAGGATGAGCCACTAGTCTTGGAACCAACTCCACCACTTGGGACTTCGGAGAACGTTGCACCAGTCAAGGAGGAGGATAGGCCACCAGTCAAGCAGGAGGACACAACTCCAGTTGAGGAGGAGCCATCTCCTCTCGGGGACCCGACACTCGACGACACCTCCATGGACGAGTGACTGCACTACAACCCCACCACTTGACATACACAGGTGTATCTTGTATTTTGCTCGGTTGGAGGGTCGTATAGCTGGTTTTTTGCCTCATGGAAGCTATAGTGATAATATGTGTCAATTACTATCAAGCTGGTCGCCCTTAGGGGGATGAATTTCTCTTTTTTTTGTTGTATGCTAGTAGAAAGGTCAAGTTGTAATATTTTGTTATTAAGACTTGTTATGACTGACAGTTTAAGACTTGAGCTATGGAACTGTATGACTGGTTGAGCTAGTTTCCCCTTGGGGCAACTCAGTGTTTACATCCTGGAACAAAGTGATGGTTTTGTAATCTTCGATTTTGGCAGGTTTTTTATACAATCTTATTTACAAAAAAAAAAAAAGAAGAATAGAATTTCCATCCCTTGATATAATAATGAGTGTAAGCTTGCTAGAAAATCCATTAGGGATGGCTCTAATGATTCCATGAAATATGATAAGATTAATAGATACAAATCCCTAATTAAAATAAAAAATACACTACGTAAATAAAAAGCAAAAGAGTTTTTTGGACCTATCTAAGCTAGATCCAAAGAAATTTTGGAGATAAATTTTAACTCGTAAAAATAAAATAATTATATGATTCCCCCGACATATTGGAATTCCTACCTTAAAAATCTTTACAAATCCCGTAATGTCCTGGAAAAAATTCTAAAATTTTCTACAAAAGATGAAGTTTTTTCTATAGAAGACATAAAGTTTGGGTTTTAGCGACTCACAAACAAAAAAACTAAGGACATTGAAGGAAACCAAGATGAAATAATAAAAAATGGAGGGCCTATTCTAATCCCTCACAAACACAAGCTCTTTAATTGAGCAGTGAATCAGGGCTTCCCTAAACCTTGGAATCAAAGCCTAATTGTACCTATTTTTAAAAGTGGCGATAAAAGCAATCCCTCTAATTATAGGACCATTATGAGTAGCCCCATTTTATCCAAGATATATGGAAATATTTTGGAAAAGAAGATAAACACATGGCTAGAAATCCACGGAAAAAAAGCTAAAGGCTAGGCCAGTTTGAGAAGTTATCATTCAATCTTGGACCACCTTGTCATGGTTAGGATCATTGTAGAGGAGCGCCACAACAATAAAACCAATCTACTTTGTTGTTTCGTTGGATTTATGAAAGCTTTTGACACTGTTCCCAGGAGCAACCTTTGAAATAGGTTAGAAGAACTAAAATTTCCCTTTGGGCTAAGAGCTGATGCGGCAAGGTTGTATGAGAACACTATTGCCAAGTTTAGGAGCATTAATGGTTGGTCAGAAAAAATTAACTGCAATATAGGAGTCAAGCAAACTTGTCTCCTATCCCCTACCCCTTTGGAAATTTACATTGACAAGTTGGAAGCTTGTCTAGAAGCTGCAGGTTGTGTTGGACCAACTCTTGCTAGTATAGTCATCATCCTTATTCTCTATGCTATTGATATTGTTCTTATGGAAATGAATCCATATGACCTGAGTAAGCAACTTAGCATCCTCAAGGAATTATGCTCTAGTACAAGAATGAGTGTGAACACTGACAAAACAAAGGTTATGGTCATTAAATCCAACAAGATCACCCATGATACTTTCGTATATGAGAACAATACCTTGGAGGAAGTGCCTTCGTACAAGTATGTTGGAATTGATATTCATCACAAGCTCAATTGGAACTATAACGTTGATAAAATGATAAATGGAGGATGGAAAGCTTATTATGGGCTTAAAAATAATTGTAATTTAGCAAACCTTTGGCTATGGGATAAGAAAAAGTTTCTCTTTGAGACTCTTGTCACTCATGCTATCTTGTATGTATTTGAAGTTTGGGGGTGTAGTATCTCTCGAGAATCTTGGAAAAAGATGGAATAGATCCAAAATAATTTTATAACTTATAATGTCAAAATTAAAGGTAATACACCCTATCCTATCCTCCTCATAGAAGCAAGCCTTTCCCCCATTGAGAGAAAAATATCTCTGATTAGGTACTTAATGTACAAGAACAAGATAAACACTATGGATAATAAGAGACTCCTCAAAATTTCTTTAGACTTTAGCCAAAATCAACAACGACTTAAACGAGGATGGAATAACGATGCCGAGTCTTGGCTAAATCATTGGGGAATAAAAGAAGAAGTTATTCTGCAGAATACCGATTGATGATATTAAAAATATTGTTCAAGTTAAATTTAAGGAGAATCTGTGGCACGAGAAAGAATTAGAGGATAAAATAAAATTAAAGATATTATAAGGAGGTGGTTAACACTAATCTTGAATATCAAAAGTATCTCTATGTTTTGAGTAGCGTTAAAAAGAGAATCGATATTGCTAAAATTAGAACTAATTCTCATAAGCTACATAGTGAGATTGGGTGTTGGACAATCCCCAAAATACCATGGCATAAAAGAATATGTAACCTTTGTGACACCAAGAAGGTTGAAGATGAAAAACACTTTCTCTTGGATTTCTTCCTAA
The DNA here is from genome assembly GCA_032191745.1 of Picea mariana. Lineage (NCBI taxonomy): Eukaryota > Viridiplantae > Streptophyta > Pinopsida > Pinales > Pinaceae > Picea > Picea mariana. The sequence goes on along the minus strand of JASDQU010012705.1, from coordinate 163,471 downwards.
CCTTGTAAGTCATCAAAATTATAGTAATCATGGAACACTTTTCCTAATGTTGTTTGAGCATCAAAATAACATTATAAATAAATCTAAGTAATCCCTTACCTTTCTTAAGGTCTCATATACCAATTTTGGT
>JASDQU010012705.1:84401-95011 GCA_032191745.1 Picea mariana | reverse complement strand
ATTGTCCACGACTGGGGCATGATCTTCAAATTCTTTCCTTTAGTTCTGGTCAGGTACTTGTATGGGGTGAACATCCCATAGATCTTGCGATCTCTGAGGTTGAAGTCGCTAAAATTTAGTGCTGTGATATTCTCCTGGTCTGTTCGAACTGCATGTATCCCCTTCAAGAGATATGTAGCAATTATGGTGTACTTGAAATCGCATGGTACACTATCACGGTTCACCGTGCCAACCAGAGGTGGGATGTAATTGGGTAGTATGGTTGGAATCAGTTTTGCATTCGCGAGGTCGTCTTTATGCTTGGTTCTCTTTTCTGCTGATGGTTGGGATGGTCCTACTCCGCGAGAAGTCGATGGAGAAGCTTGCACCATTCTCGTCGATATAGCTTGTATGCCTGTAGACATCGACATGACTCTTTTAGTCATGAGGTTGATCAGAACTTCTTCAACAAATTTCTCTGCAATGCTGAACTCGACCGACATACGTGCTTGGGATTGAAAATATCGGGTTCAGGGAGAAACTTAGACATGGAAATACAATAGAGGGAAATAATGCAATGATCACTGTGTAAAATCAACAAGTTTGTGGGCTCAGATTCACGGTTAGAAAAAGTGTTCTCAGGGCACGGTTCGACGGGATAAATAAATAACTTGGCAACAAATCTCTTGTAACGGGTAAGAAGCCTTCATTAACTTTGTTATGTCTGTTATGGCACAGTCCAACGGTCTGGTGGAAAACCATGAATGCCTTTCGACCCCTTTGAAGGCTGGGTCGAATGGTTATATTAGTCCCAACAACTATATTGCTTTTCCATGGTGAAGTGCCATGTGACGTTGTTATGTTATTCCGACGAAGTTCCAATTTTGCAAATTTTTCGTCTGCGAGGTTCCTTTTGGAACCTTTTGTAACTTGTCGATCTTAGCTCTCTTCTTACTTATCTTTCTAGCCTTCTTTTCAGTGATCTTCGTCTCGGTATGCCTTTTTCCATTCTGATTCTTATTTTCTTGTGGTTTAGTTACTTCACGTTGTTGAGATTCTTTCCTAATATTCTAGGGTGATGCTTCTTGTTTGTCTGGAATATGTACTTCAATCTTCCGTGGGTGTTCTAGTGTTCTTGCAACTTCGACATCTTAGTCTCTGGTGTTAAATGGATTTTATATGTTCTTCTGTTATTTAATCAAGTGTGTGATCCTTCTAGTCATAAAATCTTTTAACTCTTGCTTCTTTTGCTCTAAAATTTCTTCTTCTTCTTTCCTTCTGGCCTGATCTTTTTAAATCCAAGGTTTTCCTAGTAACATGGTAAATGGGGCATTGTTCTCAATAAATCTAATAATCTAAAAATCTTCCTCTGTCAAAGTTCCATTGGCATTCATAGATATCTTGGTGAGCTTTCCACATAGGTTTACCAACTTTCCTCTAAATAGCCCTATTCCTCCCAATGAATGAGTCATAGCAAGATTTCCAATAAGTTCCCAAGTTCTTTCTGTCATGATATTCACTTGTGTTTTCTCATCTAGAACACAGTCAATGTCGAAGTCTCCTATTCTTTCTTCAAGGCCTTCTTTTTCTTTGAAGATCTATGATAAACTGACATGTCGGTGGTCATTCAGGGTTTCTCTTATCTGTAGCAATACTTTCTTTGATTCTTTCTGGTGTTCTGCCATTTTTGGATTTGCCATAGGGTTTTCTTGTCTCATGTTCATTCCTTCAAGCTTAGCAATCATTCTAGGGAAATCCAATACTTCGTGGTCCATAGCTTTGCAACAGAGACAACTAGGTCTTCTCCCAAAGAATTCCTTCGCAAGATGTCTTGGTTTTTTGCAACTGTAATAGAGGGTTAATCCTCATTTCTTTTGAATGATCCCTATCTCTTTCTGTACTACGTGCTAGGATCATAGTATCTAACCTGCAAACAGTTCTTTCTAGGATCCTGCATCCACTTGTTAGTCCAAACATTCTTTCTATGCATAGGTATAATATATCTTTCACTATTCTTATCATATCTATGCATATCAAACCTTCTTTCATCTATTAGGGCTCTAGTTTTCAAGCTAGGACAGAATCTATCAACCCTACCTAGATCCATACTTTTGAAACAAAAAATTCTACTTATCTTACTTCTACAAAGCACAAAGCCTTCAGATCTATAACTTTTCAATATTCTTACCTTTATCAGAGCACAAATCTTGCAGATCTTACCTTTTTAAGAAAAACTTCTCACTTTTACCTTTCTCAAAGCACAAAGTGTTCAGATCTTACCTTTTTTTTTTCTTCAGATCTATCCTCTTTTCCTCAGATCCGACCTCTTTTCTTCAGATCTGACCTCTTTTCTTCAACACAAAGATTTATAACTCAAGCATAATACTGCGCACTAGAGTGATATATCTATGCACAGAGCTTCCATGGTTTCAGTTCGGGTCTTTGCACAAAGCTTCTTCTTTCTTAGTTCCCAACAATCATAGTTCTAGTCCCGACAACAGAACCATTTGTTGGCACAGGGGCAGACCCAAGGTTCAACGCTACAATAACGCACCAACAAACCCTAACTACCAACCCTTTCGGCAACACCTGCGAAGCATATGAAGTCTCACCTGAGGTAGAGGCAGGGGTGGTTGTAGGACTCAGGTGTCTGGAACCTTAGTTGGGACATAGATCTGTGATTGTAATACTTAACAGAGCACTTAGCACCAAAAAATCATCAATATTTAACCTCTATTCTACTGTGCAGATAAAACAAAGAATCACACCATTCACTCAAATTTGATGTATCTAAGCACTTATCATAAAGAGGTAGATTAAATCTAGAATATTCAAGCACTAAGCACATTCACATAGGTCAGATATACATCCATATACATCATTAGCACAAAGCATAAATAGATATATGTATCTATATCAAAGCACTTTAGCAAGTAAAAACATAAACATATCAAGACATCACACAAAGCAGGACAACACAACATTTACGTGGTTCACCCCCACCCTGGGGCTACATCCACCAACTCTTCTTCTTTATTATCTTCTTCAATAGGCTACATGCACAGAGCCTCAAAACCTTACTTCGCATAGGACAAGAGATCTGTGCAACTCGTTAGATCCTCCTTCCCCGAGTAGATATAAGTACTCAACCTTACACAACCTCTTACAATGACTTGCACTTAGTTGTGCAAGTCTCACACAGTATGCACAGAGCACTTACAACCTTGATCACATAGATCCAACTTTAGCACTTAGCTATTCCTATCACTTTTTTCATTACATCACCTAGTCTTCTATATATACTTTAAACAATAGGCCTAAACATGGGTAAACCCATGGGCCGACATCCCATACGCGTTATATAATCCCAAATCCCAAAAATGACCCAAAAAAGGGTCGAGATATCGCGATCTCTGCTTCGTCTTGCGCTCCTCCTTCGATAGGATGTAAAAGTCTCAAAATAGGTCAAACTTGACCAAAGATCTCTCAAAAATTGGTCAAGGGCCAACAATAAGTAAAGGTAAATTCCCCATTGAGGAATTGTATCTTTCACATGATTTTGGAAATTTCAGCAAGTACATATTCTTGGGAAAAGTGTGCACCTCTCTTGGGCGCTAGTCTTCTAGGGTTTGAACACCCTCTTGTGTGCTAGGTCTTATTGGTGGTGAAGGTATTTCTCTTGAAGAATATATTAAAGGATTTGGCTGGGTTTTCTTCTCTTGTTGAGAAGGGTTTCCCAGGATACTTCTTTTGTTCTTGTGCATGGTGTTTCTTCTTGTGATCTTGGTTGCTACAATATTATTGTTTATGGTTAAGACAAATGAAAAATTGGAACGAACTACATGCTTAACCTAGCTTATTGAAAAATCAACACTTCGTGTGTTTTTAAGTTTGTGTTTGGGATGTATGCCTCTTTCACCTTGATTTGGTGGTATCCTGAATGTAGATTAAGCTTAGTGAAAAAATTTTCTCCATCCATTTCATCAAGGAGATCATCAGCAACAGGTATGGGAAATTTATTCTTGATCTTTAACTTTTTAAGAGCCAGGAATTCAAGACACATGCGCCAAATTCCTTCCTTCTTTAATACCATGACTACTAGTGATGAGTAAGGGATCAGATGGTGTTCTTAGATTCATCAGGGCTAGATTGATGAGTTGCCCATCTTTCTTAAGATAATTCTTTCCATATTCTCCCAATTTCAAGTTACTTCACATGCACAAATAGTCCCGATTATGTCGAAAGAATGAAGATAGAGAGAGATCAACTCTTTCTCCAATTGCATAACGTTTATTTCATCGACTCTATTGAATAAAGACTTCAACATCTTCCAAAATTGATGAGGGCAGTGAATTTCGCTAATGTGAAATCAAATATATTGCAAGATATAGGTCGTGATGACCCCCACAACATCATCCTTCTTTCCATCAACAACATTTTTTTCCTGATCCTCCATTGGATATGGAATCATTGTCTTTGGATATTTCCATAATCCTTTACTCTTTAGTAGGGTTCCATGTCTAGTTCCCATACAACATAATTTTATTCATCCAAAATATTATGATCGATCTCCAAATCCATTTTCGATATATTGACAAATCTGATATGTTTCCACAACTTACAATGAGAAAATCATTGGCCCAGAGTCAATCACAAAATGGATCTGAATCAACAAGATTTGCGGAAAATAGGCAAGGTCACAACTAGTCACTCTGATACCATGTTGGGGATTGGATGTAGCTAGATATGAAACAAATAAACAAAAATGCAGATATCAATACATGATAGACGTCGAAAATTCTCCCTCGTCGACATGAAAAATCACCAGGACAAGAAATGTCGAGAGAAAAGTCCTCAACAACATAGATCATTTTCTCCACATATTTGTCTAAGGATGTGAACAAGGAAACATCCTTATCCATATGATGAGTGCAACCGGAATTGAATACCCATTCATTATGCACAGAAAGAGAAAGAAACGCTTGAGAATTTTCGACTTGGAAGATAAAATTATCAATGGGTTGATGAATAATCGACACATCTCCTTTACGGCGCTTGAAATTGTCCTCTAGGTCATCTCTCTTCTTATAGTAGACCTTCTCCACATTTCTAGTCTTTCCATGGTATTGGCATGTCTTCTTTTTTTGATTCTAATGGGGTGCATCTATCTGCCCTTTATATTTCTTTTCGAGGCATATAGGTCTTTGCATAGTGGTATCAAACTGTCCTCTTTCCTTGTGATTCAACTTGCCCTTTCCCTTGAGCAAGTGAGCTTGGTGTTTTCCACCAAGTTATCCTTCATCCAACAATCTGTCTTGATCAATAATCCTCATAAAGATTCAAAGGTGTAATCCTTACCATATTTCTTGCATGCCTTCCAGTTGGTGTGGAAAGTTGAAACAAACATGTCGAATGGTGTTCTCATATTCATCAAGACCAACTCAATGAGTTGTCCATCTTTTTTCAAATAATTCTTTCCACATTCACTCAATTTCAATTGTAGTTCCTTCAAATGCACCAAATAGTCCTCAATTATATTGAAAGAATGATGATTGAGAGAGATCAACTCTTTCTCCAACTGCATAAAGTGGCTTTAATTGAATCTATTGAATAGAGGCTTCAACTTCTTCTAGACTTGATGAGGGTTGTCGATTATGCTGATGTGATATTGAATATTCTACAAGATATAGGTCATGATTACCCTCACAACCTCATCCTTATTTCCATCAACAATAGATTTTTTAATCGTTTGTTGGATCTAGAATCACAGTCTTTGTATATTTCCACAATCCTTAACTCTTTAGTAGGGTTTCCATGTGTGGTTCCCATACAACATAATTCGATTCGTTCAAAATAATAGGATATATATATATATATATATATATATATATATGAATTCATCTTCGATATATTGATAGATTCAATATGTTTCCACAAGTTACACTCAACAACTCGTCGACCCAGAGTCAATCACAAAAAGGATCCGACTCAACAAGATTTATGGACAATGGGCGAGGTCACAAGAAGTCGATTTGATACCATGTTGGGGATTGGGTGCAACCTGATACGAAACAAATAAACAGAACTACAAATAATTGAAGAGAAATAATCTTCAAATAAAACAGGTGGTGTCTAAAGACACCATTATAGAACTTAAGCACAATGCATTGTGATCAAAACATCACAATGCATATTGAACACACACACCATGTTCAACATTCACATACAAAAAACTTGTGTTTTTTGTGTCACACTGATAATGAAACATCCAGTATGTTGTTTATATCCTCAAGATCTAACCAACTTCCTTGGAATCATGAAGATCTTGTCCACATACAACCATAGATGGTGTTGGGTACCATTTTTTATGCTTATTCCCACCATAAAACCTATGTTTTGCCTCCATTTTCCTCTCATATCTCTCATATTCCCTCCATATTTGCTTCAAATTTATCATCTCAGTTACATTTTTCATTTACTTTTTATGATTTGAATTTTTTCAAAATTTAGACATTAAAATTATTTTTTTAGCAGAAATTATGGGAAGTTGCAACTTCCTATAGTAGCTCCGAGGTTTATACACTTGTAGGACACCTGGGAGAATTATAAAACATGTGGAGTGATCCTTGATGTACACATATGGATAAAAATATATTATCTTCTAGAGATGGACTTCACATGTGCATGGTCAATGCTGGTCAAACTAGGCCACTTGTGCAGAAAATACCCTGTTTTTAGCCAAAAATCAGGACAATTTTGGATTTCATGGGGTTTCACCATATGTTATGGATATGAGAGATGGGGCTTGACCTCATTAACATATTTTATGTATATTAACAATTGATTAGAGTAATTTTACTATTTGTGGTTATGAACCCTTTGCATAAATATCCCAAGACTTGGATAATTAGCATACTTTTCTTCTTAATATAATTTGCCAACTTTGGAGTTTTGGAGATCAGACATGTGTTGATTATTTGAATGAGTTTTCTGCATTAGTTCATGCTATTAGTAGATTTCTCTTATCTGATTTTACTTCAAGTGTGCTAGAAAAGCATTGGAGGGCCCCCATTGCCAAGCTTGTGCACTCAACTCTACATGTTTTCATAATTGTAACAATGGTATGCTTCTATGCTTGTTGTAGTTTATTTCCATTACTTAGAAGTTTTATTTTCATTAGGATAACAAAATTAATTGTTGATAAGTTCAGTAACACATTGTGAAGTGATTTATCGTAAAAGAACTCAATGTATGCTTGCTTCCAACAATAAAGTCGTGTTAATTGATATAGCTTATTTTCATGCTTTTGAATGATTTATTTTCATTAGAAATACTTGACAAACTTGATTGGCGATAGGTTTGGTGAAATACTATGAAAATAATTTTTTTAAAGAAGCTTAGTTTTCCTCTCATAACAACTAAGTCTTGTTAAGTATATTTATTTTTGTTTCTATGCAAGTGTGTTCAAAACTAGTTTAGATCTAAATTCCATATACATTGGCGTGCTTCAAAGTTCTACGAACTATGGATTGATATTAAAATACATGATCTAATTTACATCCATAAGTTATACCAACAGATGGTTAGATTTGAATCCATCAATTCCGCGTTGTCTAGTTGGCTCGACAAGGATGCTCGAACCGACCGTCCATGCTTCAAACTCGTAGTTGATTGCATGACTGGTCGATCCATCGACCGTTTGTATTTGACTGCTGGTCAAATTTCCTACTGCCAAAATTGTTGACTAATTGACTAACTGATGTAGATATCTGGTCGATCAACTGACCGACTATTTCCATATGTTGATCGATTTCCCGACCGACTAATTTCAGGAGAAACGTGACGAACCAGCAGAACCTGAGGTTCCAACCATGTGTCCTTGAATGGTTTTGGGAGGTGAGTTGCAAATCTCCATAAAAATATAACCATGTATTGGATGGATGAACCATTAGTTGAATTAGATTCTGGGAATTGGATTACTTGTAGGGGCATGCCTCCCCTATTATTTCATTGCCCATAAAACAATTTGTTTGAGGATCTTTCGAACTACGATTTTTCTCAATAAAGCATAGTGTGATTTCTGAACTAGGGATCAATTTTGAAGAAAAATGTGTCATGAGATTGTGGGTAGCGTGGTCATGTGGGCCTTGGCCAAACACACTTTCTTGAGCTTACAGAACTCAATTATGCCACTCAGTTTGGAGTTTATGCCCCCATACCAAATTGTCAATGTGTCCCTGAATGGATTTAGCAAATGAGTTGCAACTCGTCATAAAAGTATAACCAATCCTCTGATGGATGAATTTAAAATTGCGTTGGAGTCCTGACACTGGATTATAGATATGGTTACCTCTCCCTTATTATTTTGTTTTCCGAAAAATGGTTTCCTCGAGGATATTCGAAACTAGGGTTTTGCTCAGTAAGGCACAAGGAAATTTCTGAACTAGGGGTCAATTTTGAAGAACATTGTGTCGGGTGATTATGGGTAGTGTGGTCACGTGGGTCCTAGAAAAACACACTTGTGGGAGCTTACATAACTCAATTATGCTACTCAGATTGGATTTTATGCCCCCAGACCAAATTGTCAATGTGTCCCTGAATGGATTTTGAGGCAAGTTGCAACTCGCCATAAAAATCTAACTAAGCCTCCAATGGTCGAACCGTCAGTTGTGTTGGAATCCTGACACCTGAATACAGTTAGTGGTACCCCTTCCATATGATTTCATTTCTTGCAAAATAGTTTGTTCGAGGATCTTCAGAACTAGGGTTTTTCTCAATAAGGCATAGTGCAATTTCTGAACTAGGGGTCAATTTTGAAGATCATATCATGTCATGTGCTCTTCTTTTCTCATCATGGGACTCTTATGCGCACTTTTGGAGTGATATTGTGGATGTTTTTCTTATTTTGGTGGATGTTTCATGAAACTAGGGTTTCTTCATGCATATCAAGTTTGTCTAGTAAGGGGTCTTTTCCAAGTACTTATGTTTTATTCATGGTATTTAAGTAAATGCTCTATTAAAGTGGTAATAAGTGCATGTTATCTTGTTTCCTTGGATAATTATTGCTAGAAACCCTAAGGAAGGATTAAAAAGGTTTGACCTAGGCTTACGATTGGATTATCCTAGGGTTTTGATCTTCAAGTCTTCTCTTGCCTTTAACCTATGTTGAAGGTGTTGTATTGACTCCATATTCCCAATAATTCAAGACGACACTAGCATTTATCATTTGCAAGTGATATAAAACCATATATTCTCTCTCTCTCTCTCTCTCTCTCTCTCTAATGATTTGCATTAATTATTTGGAATCATATATAACATAGTTTCATAAGTCTTGTCATATTGCACTCAATTAATATAGTTTCCTTCTCTTTATTCATGCAATCACTGGTGGATGGTTAACAAGTCACAGGGATTTCCATATTGCACTCAATTAATATAGTTTCATGCTCTTTATTCATGCAATCACTTGTGGATGGTTTCCAAGTATTTTCATTGTCATTTTCCATATCTTAATTCACTTTATCGCTGATTTAGAGCTGGTATATTGTTGTTGGTGTAAACTTGCTATGTTGATGAAAATGAATGGTCTTATCCTAAAACCAACATTTTTTAATTCTTCCTGGTTAGAGAAAAATAGTCAGGATTATAACCCTATGTTTATATCCCTTTTTCACAAAATTTTCAATTAACTCTCAAGAAATATGTCCTTGGAATTAATGCTATATTTTATCATTGAAGTATGTTAAGTAAAAGAAAAATATCCAAAACATAAAATATTTTTAGTAATTTTTGAACAACTTTAGAAATAAAAATATGATAAAGATTACACAGAAAAATTCAAATGAGACTTCGAAACCAACCAAAGATTTTATTTATTCATGTCTGAAATACAACCAACAACATTCTTCATACCCAAAAGGTAAGGACCAGAATGAGACTTAGCAATCAAAGATGATATATTACATCATACAAAGACCATTGGTATCATGAAGTGAAACCAAGACTAAAACAAAGCTGAAATAACAGGCCACAAATGCCATTGCCTTAACTCTACACGAAATCCTCAATAAATACTGAAAACTAATCCAAAAATCTAATAAGAATCCATAGACTATTAGAGACATGTGATCAATCTTGTGAAGTATATCAACAAATAAATACTTCTTGGCTCTCCTTATTGCCACCTTCAGTAGGATCCTGCTATCAACAAGAAGTCCTTAACACTTAGGTATTTCATAGATAAATGAAATAGTAAAGTAATCTCACTTAAGAAGAAAGAGCAGACCTTATCAGAGTTGTTCTCTTTATCACTCCCTCTTGCTTGTCTCTTAAATTTTTTTTTTATTTTTTTCAAAGTAGTTTTAAAAGTTCAACTACTTTTTGTTAAGTCATTAACTAATTTTAGTTAATGGGGACAACTTATAAAATAATAGTAATAATTAATGATAAGGATAAAATAAATACTAACTAACAGGTGGGGACCCCCTAAATGATCTTTTGTTTAATCTTTAACATATCCCCCTCATTCCTCCTTGAAAATATACAAATGTGTGACATTAAGCACCCATTAAATCATCAACACAACATATGTACAAATCGACTCATGAATCATTTGTAAAAATCTTTGTGAC
>JASDQU010012705.1:20967-42697 GCA_032191745.1 Picea mariana | reverse complement strand
TCCCAAGAGTTGCAGACCACTGATTTAAACATCACCAATTGCCAAGAGCAAGCTATAACAGGGTTTTCAAAACTGAATTTCAGAACATCTCTGGAGCTAAGGGATACTCCAAGGAGTGGATAAAAGAGGAGCTAATCAACCCTCTCATAGTCATCACTAGATTGATTACATGCGAAGGTAGATATTCCGTCTTTAAAGCTTGTCAATTTCGATTATTAGCTCACTTTCATTTCAATAAGCCATTGTAACTTTCCCTTTTACTTCTTAAAGAGACTTGAGAATATGTCTTCCCAAGTGAGGAAGAATGTAACCAATTCCCATAACAACCTATTTCATCATGGCCTTATCAAACTACTTGTCTTAGCCAAGTTGGAAAACAAGAGAAAACATGGGATGAGTTCATTTACCAATTTGCAAACTCTCATCTTACAATCAAGACTAGCAAGAAGACTCTTGATCTAGGGACTGTTACTCCACCCAAACCCTCATGCTCAAGCTATTCGTTTACCAGACCAAAAGTCCAAGAAACTTGTTGATACCTCTACAGCCTAATCGGGCAAGAAGACCAATAAGCCTATTGCTAATTCATGGCACAAGGACGTTCCATATCATCAGTCTGGGGGGGGTTTTCCTGAGCTAAAAATGATAAGCATTTCCCATTTGTATAGCAAACCCATGAGAAGAGGAAGTAGGATTTCTGTCAAAATTCTGTCATATTGTCTTTTTACAAAATCTTGGGATATTATATCAACAGTTGTTTGTATTGGTATGCTAAATTATATACTGTTGACATCATTGTGTGTGTTATAAGCTCCTATGCATTTTTATGTTTATTCTATAGAAGACTGCTTATACTTAACTACTCTTTGTGACAAATACAGGGCAATTACAAATGCTAAATACTTACTGTCATCTCTATTCCAAGCTTATGAAAAGAGGATCAGTTGTTTGAATTGTTACATATTGATGACAGGCAATAAAAATTCTCCTTTTCACCATGACTACCATTACAAACAAAGACTTTTGTTAGTATCTGTCAGTTATGTCAGTTACTAGTGATCAAATTTACTCTTTCATGTGATTGATAGGGTTATTAGGTCAAATTGTTATATTTTCAAAATAAAATTATCAAATAAAATTTGACATATATTGGTTGTAAAATTTTCATTGGTGTGTCTAGGTGTCATTACTACTCCCTCCACTCATCCAAGGTCATAAATTTTCATCATGGTAATGTCATCATTTCTTGTCATAAATTTTCAAATGATTGTCTTGGTCAAAGTTCTACTTAAAAATTGGTTTATGAATTAAGGAAGATGAATTTGACAAAAGTGAAAGAGGTTGTTGTCAATAATAGACCAAGAAAGAAAAACCTCCCTCATTTTATGCACAAGTGTTATTGTTTGAGAGAAATCCCCCAAATACAGTCACTATAGGAGGGTTTCTGCACATTTGGATTGTTTGACTTCAAGTCAGTTTTTCATAGGGTTGGAGAATGAATTTGCAGTGTTTGATGGTTCCATTGTGTAGAATACATCATAAAATTTACACCCATACCACTTTCATCCCAAAAATATTCTGGGAAGGCCTCCAAAATCCCTATCAAAGAACATGTTGCGCTTCTACAAGTTTTGAGTAACCAACTTCAAGCTGAGATTCTGAACAAATGGGAAAGTAATTTTGAAACCTAGAGGACATTTTTGTTCATAACATACCAAAACACAATAACCTCTCTCAGGTTTTGAATATACTTTATGGTTTGGGATATATTCTATCATCTTAGAGGTCTATGCTTTTAGAAAATAAAACACTTTGTTTTTTTCCTGTTTTAGTCATATTTTATTTTTGTGTTTTCCTAACAACAGGGAAGGAATTTTTGAAAACCAAGAGAGGTTTGTATCAAGGATATATTAAAAAACAATAAAATCTTTCAATTTCTAACTATACATTATGGTTTTTGATATATTCAATTCTCTTAGCGACCTAGTGTTTTAGGAAATAAAACACTATGTTTTTCCTGTTTTAGTCATGTTTTCTTGGCGTGTTTTCCTAACAACTAAAAATGAATTTTTGAAAATCAAGAGAGATTTTTGTCAAGAACATATTCAAAAACAAAAACCTCTCTCAGTTTTTACACAGGTTTTACTTTCTTTTAGTTATAGGTGTCACTTTGATACCTATTTTTCACAAGTTCGCCAGGCCAGAATTGTTGTTCTTATGAACTAATTTTGCAGAGGTAAAATTGTTGTTTTGCATGGTTTAAATGATCAAGGGTATAATATATATCTGAAGTCTCCCTCACATGTCATCAGAATCCTCCAAAAACTACCAAACATCCAGTTCAAACTTAGAGAGCATGAAACACTAAGTTGTCATTTACGCCATGATAACATTGTCCTACAAGCCAAGATGAATTATCTAGAGCATTAGGTTGATCATATTACTGCCACCAATAATAGTCTCTATATGTAATTAAAACACCACAAAAATCCTAAGTCAAAATCCCCCGGGCAAGAGAGAGAATCTTCTCAAGCTAATCGACCCCCTCCTTCACAAGTTAGTCATAAAGGGCAATTTCTTTTTGTTTGCAGTGGGACCTGCAAAATCTTAGGTGTGGGGGTAATGTTGTGCCCGAGATATGATCAATTTTATGACAGTTATTAGGCACTTTTGCCGAATGTACATATGTGTTTTTCATGTTTTGGAGAAGCTTTTTGAAGAATTTTGTGTTAAAACGGTATGATCTACACCAAGTATGTATGATTCATGTTTGATGTCAATATTGAGTATAATTCATCACATTTTATGATTCCAAATATCTAATTCACATTTTTCTGGTGTTTCAGGGAAAAAACGCAGCATGTTTCTACTTCTGACACTCAGTCTGGCACTCCTTCCGGCACTACTTCCGACACTCAGTGTGACACTCCTTCTAGCATTAGTATGAAGGCTTTTTGTTAATATGCATTGATTTTATAATTAGGAACGAGTTTGCAAACTCATACACTAACCCCGTGTGCAATTAGATGTTAGATTGAATTTTATTTATGCTTTTAAAATCAAATTTAAAATAGAAGTTAAAACAAAGTAGAACAAAGTTTTATTGCATGTACTCTTTAACAAGGATTTGATGGATGGATATGATTAGTTTCAATTTTTAATTATAGATTTCTTATTCCATTTTACATAGATCTTGCTTAACTAGTTGTTAGTTAATGTATTCGTTAGTTTACTTTTTATATGTCATGTTTTAATTTCTGTTTTAAGCATTTTCCTTAATACATTTTGAATTGTTACGATAGAGCTAGTTTAGTTTATGTTATGCAATTTCTTGCTTAGATTTAGGTTGCAATTTCAAGTTGTAGTTAATGATTGAATTTAGTATAGTATAAGTTTGCTTATATTAGTATAGAATGCATTTGAATTTCATAGATTAGAAAATAATTTCTTGCTTTCATAGAGTAGAAGATAGCTTTCTTGCTTTCATAGCTTAGGAGATATTTTTATTGTTGTTGTAGGATAGATAGTATTTTTCTTTGATAGGTTAGAGAACAATTTTCTTATCATAGATTAAAGGTTAGTTGTTAGTTCTTCTTGCTTTCAGTTAAATAGATTTCCTTTCATGAATTAGAAATAGTTTTGAATTAAGAATATAGTCCACTTGCCTCTTAGGCTAGATAGTTGTTCAATGAGAAGTTTTAATTTGATTACTTGCAATAGAAGTTATCTTAGAGTAGTTAGTTGTTTACTTGATTTAATAGGTTAGTTAGTTGCTTTGTTTACTTGCTTTAATAGGTTAGTTAGTTGTCTTTGCTTACTTATTTGCATGCTTTAGTAGAATAGTTKCCTGCTTGTTTATTTACTTGCTTTATAGGGTAGTTTCTCATTGAATGTAGGTTGGAAAGTTAAAATAGTTTTCTTTGGTTATTTKCTTATTGTTATGCTTAATAGTTGCTTTTGCTTATTGTTATGAACTAGTTTKCTTTACATAGGGTTTTTACTTGCTTTCTTAGAACTATCCATCGATCCTTGGCCCAAAATTACTTAGGTTAYCTAGTTTAAAGTTGCTTAGTAGGGTTTTCTCAYTAGATAGGTTTTCTTGAGTAGATTAGYCTTAGATAGCTACCTCCCTAGTTAGACTATACTACTACCAGCCCTTCTACCTTTGGCATATATTTTGCTACAACTCTAAGTTTACTTACCCCGGGTTGACAATTTAATTGAGGGTTTTTAGTGTGTTTTTAGTGCATATAGAACACCCATCACTGCCACTGAACCATTTACCTCCAGGAATATTTTCATGGTTCATTCTTCAAATCCATAGTCTTATGGCGAGGCTACCAGAAATCCATTTTGGGAATCCACAATGTAGGAGGAGTACAACTCCCTCCTCGAGAACCAGACTTGGGATTTGGTTCCCCTTCCTTTTGGGAGGAAACTTGTCAGATGTAGATGGGTCTACAAGACCAAGAGCACAACAAATGGACATATTAGTAGATACAAATCTAGGCTTGTTTCTAAAGGCTTTCAGCAGGTGCATGGCATTGACTATGACGAGACCTTCGATCCAATAATCAAGATGGATTCCATATGATTGGAACTTTCCATTGTGGAAGCCAAGGGATGGGAAGTCCATTAGATGGACGTAAAGAATGCATTTCTTCACGGTGATCTCTCTGAGGAGATCTATATGGAGCAACCCCAGGGATTTATGCAGGACTCATATTTGGTCTGTCGACTGAAGAATTCCCTTTATGGCCTCAAGCAAACTTTGAGGGCATGGTATTCCAAGATGGAATCCTACCTATTGTCACATAAATTTGTACCTTGTAAATCAGACCCGAATGTCTACATGCTCAGGACAACTGATTCACTTCTACTCTTAGTTTTGTATGTTGATGATTTGTTTATCACCGGTTGCTTGACTTCAATGATTGTTGCAGTCAAGATGATTCTACATGAAAGGTTTTTGATGACAGACATGGGTCCGCTACACTTCTTTATTGGACTCGAGATCAATTAGTATGCATCAGGCATCAAACTATCTTAGGGAAAGTATGCACAAGATCTCCTTGAGAGATTTCGCATGACAGACTGCAAGTCTTCTCCGACTCCTTTCCTATTAGGAGTCAAACTTGAGGATGGAGGGGACACTCCAATGGTTGAAAAAACACTATACAAACAACTAGTGGGGAGTTTTTTGTATCTCACATAGTATAGACCAGACCTCTCCTATTTAGTTTGCGCAGTTTCCATGTTCATGCAGGAGCCGCATGAACTACATTGGAAGGATTCAAAGCATATCCTTCGATACGTACAAGGCACCATCACCTTTGGGATTCATTATGCAACAAAGTCTACATTAGATATCATTGGTTTTACTAATTCTGATTGGGCCGGCGACAACACTGATCGCAAGTCCACATCTGGTTACTCGCTTAGTCTCAGTTCCAAGCCTACTTGTTGGTTGAGAAAGAAGCAAGCTTCCATTGCTCTATCTTCAGCCAAG
Source organism: Picea mariana (assembly GCA_032191745.1). NCBI lineage: Eukaryota > Viridiplantae > Streptophyta > Pinopsida > Pinales > Pinaceae > Picea > Picea mariana. Next base: position 37,188 of record JASDQU010012705.1, on the reverse strand, counting down.
GCAGAGTGCAGAGGGGTATTCAACCTAACCATTCAAGCTATGTGGCTACAACATTTTCTCATTGAGTTGGGCATTCAGTTTCATCAACCGATTGTCATCTGGTGTGACAACCAGAGCACTCTGAAGTTCTGCAGAGATCCAGTTCATAGGCAACAGACAAAGCACATCGAGATCCACATGCACTACATCCGGGACTTAGTACACAAGGGGATCATCGACCTACATTTCTTTCCTTCATCAGAATAGATGGAATACATCTTCACCAATACCTTCACTGAGCAGAAGTTCCATTCTCTGCGAAGTTGTCTTGGAGTGAAGGACACAATTTCCTAGCAACTGTCAGTTCTTTTTTTTTACATACATTGTACCTTGAGGGGGGGCGTTCCCATGAGGTTTTCCCTCTTTCCTCACTTTATTTTCAGTTTATCTTTTGTATTTGGGTACCTAACATGGCCTCGTTTCGGGGACCCATTCTTTATTTTCACCATAGTGATGTTAAGGGGGGGATGTTGGAGTTACTTCACACACACCTAGGATTTTTTTTCCTAAGTTTTTTCCTTGTTTATTATTCATTATTAGTCATTATCCAATCTCCTATATTTTAGGGTAGAATATTCCACCTGGAGAATATTCTTTTCAGTTGACACTCCAGTTTGACTAGTTGAGTTGAGTCTAGATGCTGCATTGGTTTTGTCACCATGCAACATTGGGATAATCACCATGATAATGCACACTTTCCTTGTTTTATCACCAGAATGGTGCATTACCCTTGATTCCTTGATATACTCATCACTACACTATGTTTCATTCAGTTAACTGAAGACTGGTTGACTAGTTAACTCATTTAGGTGGTAGTTCACTCCTGTAATTGCCCGAGAGACTAGACTAGGTGGAATTTCACTCCTGTAACTACTGGTGTGTGTCCACATCACTCTATACCGCCACTATGGTGCATTGGTTCTCCTCCAATCTGCATTGGTTGAGTTATATAGAGTATATCATGTGTAAATTATTCATTATTCATGACGGTTAATGAGAATTCTTCCATTCTTTCTCTCTCGCTTCTTCTTTCTCAAATTCTCTCTGCAAATGTGTGTGGTATTTTCTAGCTAGATCTATTTTGTGCAGGTTCAACACATTTACACATATCATCCACAAAATACTCTTGCCCTTTAAATATTAATATCAATCTGTCCGAGAAAGCCTTCAATTTTTTTTTATCACAAGGAGAAAAACATATGATCTTTTGAAATGATAGATGGAGATGGAAATGAGGGAATAAATAATAAAAAGTGGTAGTATGAGGGATCTGATCCTATAATAACAAAGTTACTGACTTAACGAGAAATGTTACCTCAAAACGAGAACTCTATCCCTTAAAACACATACGTTTGCATAAAAAAACATGAAAATAAACCCCTAAATCAAAAAGTGATGCTATGGGTAGCACCATTTTTTCTAATGGGGTCAAAATTACAACATTTGTCAATCGTGGCCTTCAAAACTCATACAGTAGCTCAGAAAAACCTTAAAATCAACACTTAAATAAAAAAGTGGTGCTACCAGTAGCACTATTTTTTCTAACGGGGTCAAAATTACAACATTTTTCAAGCATGGCCTTCAACACTCATACAGTAGATCAAAAAAACATTAAAATCAACACCTAAATAAAAAATAATAATGTTACCGAAAGAAAAATGTTTTTCTCTAAACGTTAAAATTATAGCTAATTACGACCTAATTGAAACTATGGCCTTGACAATAGATCCTTATGCAAATAAAAAACCCAAAATTGAATCCTAAATGGAATTTATTTACTAATGTTTAGTCTTTTTTTAATTTTTTAACATTTAAATTCTTTATTTTTTCTTAGTTTGTTTTAGTTTTTAATTTAAAAATAAATAAATTTAAATTTGGATTAAATTTTTTATTTTTAAAATTGGTGTTTTTTTTTTGTCCATTTTATTTATTTTTTTATTGTAAATTTAAAAAAATGAAAAATAAAAATCTAAGCAATGATTTAGCAGCCAATTTTGAGTTGTTTATCGACGATGGTACCAGTTGTCAATGACACAGTTTCAATTAGGTTATGATTTCAACTTTAAAAAAAAAGTGCTACTGGTAGCATCACTTTTTTATTCGAGGCTAAATTTTAAAGTCTTTGTTCACAATGATATCAATTGTTAACGCAACGGTTTAAATTTTAACCATCATAAAAAATAATGTGTATACATTATGGATACAAATATTTAAAATATCAAAAAACAACCTAAAAAGGGAGGGGGTACAACTTGTAGCACAACTTTTCAAAACGATGTAAAAAATGTGACCCCAAAGAAAAGAGAACTATGTAGAGTTCTCGTTAAGTTGGTAACTATGTTTAATATAAAACCAAACATATAGTTTTCAAAACCTATCGCATTTTATTCTGATATCCAAAACCATCTGCAAGAATACTCAACATTTGAAAACATATGCCATTCGTTTGGATTTTTCTTTCAACAACAACATCTGAGTTTTTCCAAAGAACAAAATGCAATCGGCCAAGTTAAGTTTGGCTTCAAGAGAAAATGTAGGTTCCTTTAAAATTAGCATGCGAAAAACTAGTAAATCGATACAACTTGTTATCACCATTTAAATCATTCATTTGCACAGTGAGAGTCAAAAGTGGATTTGGGTAATTTTTATCTCAAGAGAACAAACCATTCACATACCCTTTTAAGCCAAAAATATTATTGTAATCTTGTAGCTTATTATTCGAAGTATTTGAGTTCAAACTAAACCAATTCCAAACAATTTATGTGTGTAAAGAAAACATACAGGTCTGGCCCCAAAAACATATTCAACGTTCCAAACGATTTTATGTATCACACATTACTTTCAAAGCAACCATATTCATCTGTCTAACATAACCAATCAAACAAACTTCATTCATTTGATTTCATCTCCAATCATGACCATGAATTGAACTGGATGATACCCTTGTACACCTACTGTGAAAGGTGAATATCAAAGAGTGCTTGGGTTACTAGTTCAAGGAAAACTGTGAACCATTTTATAATTTTGAAACAAATTCTTCATTAAACAAAAGTGTAAAAATCGGGGTTAAGTACTAAGGATAACCTAATCAATTTCAATGCATGGGTTTGAAACTGGGTTGAGAATATATTCCATTCTTTCTTCAAAATAACCTTGGCTAGAGACCAAAAATTCTTGGAGAGAGGAGTACAAAAATGAAGCCCAAACAAAATTTTTAAATAACCATTAAATCCTAATCCCAGACAAAGAGTATAACAAAACAAAACAAGGTTTCTTTCAAATGTATATCACTGCATTGAGGTGGTGAGATGGTTTATTACTAAGCATCATAAATTCGATGTGAAAGGGTAATGGTAATGAATAATATTAAGACCGTGTCAATATTAGCAGAAGTTAAAGACCCAATATTCACACTAGAATGTATCGAAGGAGAAAACCTTAGAAGCCATCGTAAAGCCCAACAAGCTTCTACCTTTTTTCGGATGAAAATGAAACAGTAAGACAAATAATGAGAGTGAAATGAAACTATCATTCACTGAGGAACATAAATGCTACAGAATGAGTCCAACAACAAGCAACAAATTCATTCAAAATCACACAGAGCTATATCCAAATTATCACTACAAATTTTTGAATGTATTTGATGAAAAAAAACTATCGCAACATACCTTCACCAACAACTTATTTATTCCATTCAAAAAACGAGTTTCAGTGCCAAGAAAGCCACAACTAGGGTTGAATATAAAAATCACTCTAGAGCCCAGTTCCAAGACCAATAGAATGAAAATGCCAGAATGCTCAAGGTGGTAACCCCAGCGAAAATATCCAATCCATGCATTCAATGCATGAGACCTCATGTTGCTTCACATTAACTCCTTTTCCAGGTCACACTTCCACCAATCAACCAGGACAAATCATGATTTCATATTCCAGGCCAAATATACAACAATTCACGTGCTTCATATTCAAATCAGTAAGAGTTTAATAACTCTTGAAATGGTGGCCAAGATTTAATTTAAACCACATTTATCTCTAGTCAAATGATGCAACATGGCATATACATCATAGTAAATGTCAAAGGAAATCTCAAGTAATAGCACCATGCCATGCAGAACCAATATGAAAGCATATAATATACCATATGCTTAGTGTTTAAAAGGCATTTCCAACATTTAAACTTCGTCGTGCCACCTTTTCATATAACATTTGAGATCTTGATACTTCATATAACATGTAAGGTTATGCTAAGTTGTTGAATATCACTTTATGTTGATCCATTGTGATACAACCCAAAAAGTATGACCATATTACTCACATTGAACTTGTATATTCTATGAGATCATTGTAATATGACACCAATCTTTTGGAAATGTGTGAAATGAACAACAACTATTAACACATCGATTTTTTGTTGCTAATAACCAAGGCAAAGACTTATACCTTTTCCACCATCACTTCTGGAGAAAAATGTGTCCCATCACTTCTGGAGCAAAATGTGTCAAGGAGACTGAAGAAGGATAAAAATGATCATCATTTAGAACAAGGGCATGGCCAATTTATTTTCTTTAACTAGGGGTCCCACCTATAGTCAAGTATTTATAATAGTAGATAATAAGATTTTTTTTTTAAAATAGTGCCTTGAAATCGTTTGCAGTCTTGGTGGCTTAGTTGGTGATTTTATGATCCAACATGTTACATACTTAAACATTTAGTCTTATCATGGAGCTCATATGCACAATTTTGGAGTGATATTGTGGATGTTTTTCTTATTTTGGTGGATGTTTCATGAAACTAGGGTTTTTCATGCATAACGACTTGGTCTAGTAAGTGGTAAGTGGTAGTAACTAGGGTTTGTTCATGTCTAGTGACTTGGAAAAGTTATTTAGTGGTAATAGGGCTCATTTAGTGGTGGTGGTTGGTGACCATTGTCATTAGGTCTTGATATTTTGTAAGGGCCAGTGATATTCATTATTAGATGAAGTTTTTTGGTGGTGGTTAGTGACCATAGTTGTTATTTTGAGGTTTTTTTGGTGATGAGCATTAGGATGTTGTTTCCAATTTTAGCTGCAAAAATAGGAATTGGTGATGGGATTAAAAAGGTTGTCACTAATTTTTTTTCCAAATCCTTGATGCCTTGTAGGAACAATGTAGAGTTTTTTTATGAAACAAAATCTTGTAGTGTCCCTGTGATGACAAGGAAGCAACTGAGGACAATGCCACAAATGTTAGTAGTGAATTTGATTGAAGTTTCTAGTGAACTATTGGGCATGCCTTGCATCATTGCCAATAGCAAGACAATATGGTACATAGTAAAGTTACGCCAAAAAGAGACCGAGAAGAGGGGTTTTGAAATGAACTCTACGAGTGCAAGGTGGTGTTGCCCACATGAAGATTAAGTTGGTGATGTTAAATATTTTGTTAAAGACTATCTTGGAGAAGAATGGGATATTTTGAACATTGGTGGATTGAAATCATAGTGATATTGGTGGAAAGGTGAAAATTGGAATGAGCATGAAAAGAAATAAAGTAACTAAAATAACAAGTCGCTTTGAGAGAGAAGGTGAAAATTGAGGTTTTATCTCACTTTCAAGTTAAAGAGTTGTGTTTTCTTATTTCCTTGGGAAAAATGGAGTCAAGAAACACATTAAATGGAAGTTATATATCCAATAATACTTGTAAGTTTGAAACCCTGGGACAATACCCTCATATGCCTAGAATAATACCTCACAAAGACTAACCCTAGAGCACTAGAAGTGATTTCCCACAATTGGTGAGTTATTATTTTTCCATGAGGTAGCACTAGCCTCTTTATCAAGTAGGGGAAGGGAACGTTAAAGTGAATTTGGATAGTTGCATTGAACAAAGACAAGAGGTTTTCTTTTTTATGGTCAATGAATAATCAATAGAGGATCCATTCAATAGGTTCCATGACTAGGAGATAATTGAGTGTAATCGTTACATCTCAGGAAATTTTCATGGAATGTCACTACAACTCAGTGAGAGGCAAAAAACAACCAGGTTGGATGATATCAATAGGCCATAGGTCATGGAAATCAAAGAGGAGATCAATAGGCCACAATGCATTATCGAAAAGTGTTATCAGTGTTAGAAAAACAAGATCATAGAGAAATAAAATAAAACAAATGCAAAAATAAACACATAAGATACATAATACAATAGAGACACAGATATACATGGTTCACCCAATGTGGGCTATGTCCACCAGAGAAATTTCTAGGTCCTTCCTTTTTATTATCCAACAAATGAAGGGATCCAACCTACAACACATTCGTTGTAACTTCCTCTTCTTACTCTCACAGTCTCCTCTCTCAGAATACAATATTCACATTCATTTATCACCACAATAGAATTCCCTCATACATAAAAGAGGGTTTCCTTAAAGGGAAAAAAAAACATAACATAAATTCTACCGTCAGATCTGTGACCTTATAATGAATGGTTCATATTGACTATGAAATCACAATATTTAAATTGCATAAAAAAAAAATCAACCCCCGAGGCCAGGGGGGCCAAGAATTGTGTATCCTACAGTTTCTTTGAACTGCATATGAATTAGAAACATAATCAGGCTCCACAAACAACAATCAGTGGAATGGGACACCTTATTATACAACGCTTCCATCATAGACATTGCCAAGAAGTGGATAGAAATCCTTAAGTTGGAAATAATCATGCCTACCATTTTCTTGTATAATTAGATGTTATTTTACCTAGAATATGAGGAACACAAAGTCAAGTGACTAATGATACACATTAATAATTTACAAGTGGTTATTGGTTTACATTGAATTGGAAGATGAAAAAAGTCACACGTTTTGTTTGTGGAATCCATAGAACTAAACTATTACTTTTTTGTGTAAATATTTGTATAGATTACATTTTGGAATTTATAGAAGGTTTCAAATTAGAGATAAGTAAACATATTATAGGGGCATATAAGTAAGGGAATATAGGGAATTAGTGTCCCAACTCTTTTAAGTAGCTCTTATTTATATCTTACACAACTAACATATATATAAATAGTGAGTAGAGAGTTCATTTTTTTATCATTTGAGTGCTTGCATTCCCTTTTTTGAGCTATTTTTCCATGTGTGCATGGTTTCATGGAAAGATCCCACTATTCATCACAGGATTTTTGATACTATCATTGCAATAGTTTGGAAACAAACATTCTTTTTCTTCTTCTTTGGATTGCTCTCCTTCCAAATATGTCATTTAGTGATTATATGTTGTATGTTAAAGTCCATGCTAAAATAATGATGGAGATGAATATTAACATCTATAGTCAAAATCCCAAGCTAATATTTTAACATCATCTACTAAGATATGGGATGAGAGAGACATAGGGAATGGTAGAAACAATAACAACAAAAGGTAGAGGGCATGAGTGGGAGAGAGTGCATTTCTTACAATGTACCATTTTGTTATAATCCCAAACTATTAAACTAATTATGATAGATAACATGTATTTATCCTCCTATATCATGTCACTTAACTAGCATTCAAAATGCATTTGAGACCATAGATAATTTTATGGGCGAAATTTCACCATTGGGCGAAATTTTAGGGTTTAAATTTTTTAAGGGGCGGATTTTTATTGAATTAGTTTTAAGAAAAAATTAAAATTTTAGCCCAAATATTAAATTTAGTAATCTATATGATATGTCATTCGTCCTATAAATAAAATCAAAAAATCGGGTGCAAAGAGGGCTCGCCCTCCTGCTTTCATGACAAAATTTCCAATTCGCCTCAATTTTTTTAGAATCCAGTTTTTTTCGGTGGGTGAATCGCGCTGCATATCCTCGAATCCAGGTTTTAGGGTAAAAATTTCACCCCCATCTCCTCAAATCAAGGTTTTATGGAACTTATTTCTCCCATAGCTTTCAATGGGAACAATTTCTCCCATGTATATGTAAATGGTCACGTTGGTTGGCCTTCACTCAATATCTTCATTGGTTGGCCTTGACACGAGCCTTGACTCGAGCCTCCTATTGTTTCTATTGATCCAACAATAGACATAAGTAGGGAGAAAGACCATAAATGTGTGACTTTTGAACCATAGTCGGTGAGCTCCTCTTCCCTCGTTCTTTGGAGTTTGTGCAATGTGAGTCTCTGTCATTGGCATGCATATAAATACTTTGTAACCAGAACAACTCGACTTCCCATTTCCTCCTAGAGGCTTCTAAGTCTCTGTAGTCAGAAATAAACTTGGTAAGAATGTTTCATTCCACACCTGTGTTTTTCCTCACCGTTATAACATTGGTATGGGAAACAAAACTCGAACAATACTCTAATGTCTTGAGATGAGTGCATATATACTTTGTTTCTCCTTGTTTTTCAATTCTTTAGCACATTAGAAATAACTGTTTTAGTATGGTTCAGTCACAGTGATCCCCGGTAGTCATAAGTTATTAAATATGATCACATATCCCCCCAAAAACAAAGTTTCTTATTAAATCTAATCCAAGTTAATGCAGTTTCAACATATTTAAAATCATAAGATGGTCACAAATAAGGATCTATTTGAGTACTCACCTTCAAATTCATTTATGAATCTAGATGAGGTACTATTGGATCCTTTGTGATGGAAAAAAAATTCATACTTATTAAGAAATACTCCTACCCTATCCCTCCTTACCTTTGCATCCAGTTCTACCAAGTCAATGTATGTATTATTGTCGATTACAAGGTATACCCATCTCCTCGAGTATAATCAATTTGTAATTTGAAAGGTTTAGTCAATCTGATTTACATTAATATCAAAATTCTTCCAAAGACATTAAACTCAGTAAAGAACTCAATTCATTCACTGTAATACAATTATTAATTATGAAAACTAAAAAGACATGCTTAATTGTCTTAAATTCATCCATGAAATTACATTTTTTAAATAATCTTTAAGGCTTGTTTTGCAAAAGAATGGCTTCTTGTCAAGCGAAATTCCTTTGTGTACATATTCAAAACTGTACAGGTGATATTCTTCAGAATCTAGAATTTTATCTTATTTGAGATAAGTAATATGTTATTTCAAAATGTTAATCTTATATGAGAATCATCAACACAAGGTTAAAGAATATCTTACTGGAACCATTTTTCTTTGTTGATTATAAATGTTTCCTTCAATGGATCCAATGTATTCTTGAAGACTGAAATGCACCATAAAACCTCAAGTGATGCAAATATGTACCTTGGAGAACTTTTTTTTAGACTCATCACCAATATGTTCAAAGGATTTTTAGAATTGTCAATGACAATTTTCAGGCTCCCTTTGTTCTTCAAGTAGCGAGATCTTCTCTTCTACCCAGCATGAGCTTTCACTATTCCTACTTTTTTACTAAGAATTATAATGTCATTGTTGGAAGCTAGTATTTGGGTGGTGATGACTTACTATACCATTGGGTTTTCTCCTGAAGCTAGCAGGTACTATAAATGAATCAATTGTTTATCAATATTATCTCTATTCTCAGTGATGCAAGCATAATCTCTTTATTTCATTCCTTCCTTGTAGCTGACACCAGTCATTTTTCCTTCCAGAATTTTTGGGAAATTTCTTCTCATCTTCCTAGTTCATCACATGTTATCATCCCTGTTCTGCCTTATAGTAAGAGTTTGCAGAAGAATGGTCATAGCTAATATCGGAGGATCTTTATCTCTTCTTATCATCTCCATGCTTGGAGGATTCATTCTTCCTAGAGGTTAGTATTCTTATTTTTCCTTTTCAACTAATGGACATAAAATATTTCTAAAAGACCAACGAAGAACTGATGCAAGACTAGATGGTTAAACAAGTAAGAAGTTACTTTGTAACTCTAATCATATAATAGGTTTACGTTGTCACTATAATCACATAATAGGAATTTGGTATTTTAAAAATGAAGCATCAATTTACAATCAAATTAACATCTTGATGGATTTCAAATGAAGATAGCATCCCAAAATGGTGGATATGGGGCTACTGGTGCTCCCCTTTGATGTATGTAGAGAATGTGATCTCTCTGAATGAGATGCTTTCTTTTAGATGGAAGATTGTAAGTTTTCAACCTTTTTAATCCACTCAAAGTTCTGTGAAATTCTATAGAACCAATAGAAATAATTTATGGTATTTTTGACTATGAAGAGGTTTTATACAACCACACATCACATTGACTAGTTTCATGGAACCATGTTGGACTTCAAAGTGCAGAAAATACCACAAATTTGGGCCTTACTGCTCTAAAGCATCGTAACCTATTTCCACAAGGATATTAGTATTGTATAGGAGTCGGTGCTTTGTTGGACTTTTCATTACACTTCAATGTGATTTTTAACTTGGCTCTTGCATATCTAAATTATGAGTTTCTTCAGTGCACACATACCTTCCATTCTCTTTCTATTCATCTCTATTTTATCAAATCTCTTCCAATATGAAATGATATGGGATTTGTTTATCCGTATCTCTTGGAAAACTCAAGCTTCCATTTCTGAGGAAGCCTTTGAATAAATGCAAGCCCAACATAATGGTATAGAGGAAGGGCTCAAGACAAGACCTTCAAGATCAAGAAAATGATCTTTCTCACGTTCTTTGTCTTCTGTAGATGCCAATAATACTTGTGAGAAAATTGTTAGCCATCTCTTTTTCAGATTTTGTTGAACGTATTGAAATTTAAGGGGATTAGATAAAAGATGAATTCTGTGTTTTTCATTTCTATAAAAAATTATTTAATGTTTGGTTATGCAGTTGAAATGTAGATCATACAAATGAGCAACCGATTAACTAATCTAGTAGGAAATAATGAGTCATCTTTGGAGGCTACAACAGGAGTTGCTCCAAAGCAAGGAATGATTCTTACATTTCAACCACTAACCATGTCTTTTGAAAATGTCAAATACTTCGTTGAAATGCCCCCTATATGGAACTTGAGCCGTGATACTAGTCTATTATGTGATCCAACTATTGCAATTTTTGTGGATTCTCCTACTTGAAGGGCTTGGTTGGCTAACGCTAGATTTGTCTGTAGGAAATGAGTGCACAAGGAGTAACTGAAGATAGACTTCAATTTATCCAAGAAGTTACAGGTGCATTCAGACCTGGTGTTCTTACACCATTGATGGGGTTCAGTGGTGCAGGGAAGACAACTCTCATGGATGTCTTTGTTGGAAGGAAGACTTAAGGATATATTGAGGGTGATATCAGGATCTCTGGATTTCTCAAAAATCAAGAAACCTTTGCTCGTATTTTTGTCTACTGTGAGAAGAATGATATACATTCTTTCCAGGTCACTATCTAGGAATCACTATTATATTTCACATTTCTCTTTATTCCAAAGGATGTTGAAAAAGAAACCAAATTTGTAATTATACAAAACTAATCAATTTCTCTTATTTGACATGGTGCCAAATTGTCATGTTACTGACTTGCAAAAGATTTCAATTTGTAGGCCTTTGTTGATAAGGTCATGGAACTTGTGGAATTAGAAAATTTAAGGGATGCACTGGTAGGCATGCCTAGTGTGGATGGATTTTCAATTGAACAAAGGAAAAGGATAACAATAGTTGTTGAGTTTGTTGCAAATCCTTCTATAATTTTCATCGATGATCTCACCTTTGTTTTGGATGCCAGATCATCTGCAATTGTTATGCAAACTATTCGTAATATAGTAGATACTGGAAGGACAGTTGTTTGTACCATTCATCATGCTAGCATCAATATCATTGAAGCTTTTGATTAGTTAAACCAACGTCTAGATTATATTATAACTTGCATTGTTTATTTTAGAGTGGTTTTGATTTCTAACTTGCCATAGTGGGTTCAAATATTATTAATGAAAAGAGGAGGGAAAGTCATTTACTTTGGGCCACTAGGACAGAATTCTCATAATATTGTTGAATACTTTGAGGTAACCACTTGGAAGACTCTTGTATTCATTACAAAAGGAATGTTTTGAAGTTTGAACAGAGCACTACTAATTTATTGCCTAAATGTGAGTTAATTTTCTTACTTTCACCATGACAAAATGCAAGTTATTCTAGAAGTACCAAAGATCAAAGAAAAATACAACCTGACTACATGGAGGTTGGAAGTCACCCCTGGGAGTAGTATTGCACTTGTTATATTACACAGTGAGTAGTAATGATTGTAATTTCGTGTATTAGTCTTCAAATACTTGTATATCTAGTCTATGTTGTCCAAATTGTAACAACTAAGAACCACTACCATCATGATGTCTGTCTTCTTTGATATTGTAGAAATCATCTTGATTTACAAACTATCATGGGTATTTGTCTCARTTAGAGAGGACATCATTAATGATTGTAATTTCGTGTATTAGTCTTCAAATACTTGTAKATCTAGTCTATGTTGTCCAAATTGTAACAACTAAGAACCACTACCATCATGATGTCTGTCTTYTTTGATATTGTAGCAATCAAMKTGATTTWCAWSYGTAWCAWGGGTATTTGTCTCRGTTAGAGAGGACATCATTTAGAGACCACTGCATTTTTTTCAATCCATATTGTYAGCAACAACCAATAGGGGTTGGTTAGTGTACAGGTCCACACCCCAAAATGATACAATGGTTGATGGAATKCAAAGGACATTTTATCATTTTCCACTTGGATGTCCAGGCATGGGACCAACCAACATTTCAATTTCTGTCAAGCAGAACTAAGAGGGAAAGAATGTTCCTTGAAATTCCTGATCAACCAGATTATCATTTATACATGAAGGACATGTGACTGCAATTTTTTCATGACATGTGCATACAATTATCTTGACGAGAAGATCATTCCCACACTAAAATTTGTCCTCGATCCTCTTRGTTTACCCTTAAGCCCTGTATGATTTTACTTGTTTCTTCTGTCCTGTTCTGTTTTAATTTTTCTTTATCAAATTGCAAGTAGATTGTGCATGCTTGATCTTACTTTGATTCTAATAATTTTTAAGGTCTATTAAATTTTACCTTATTGCAGGTGACCAATTATTATACAATTTAAATAATTATACAGTTTAACATAAGATGAAATCATGCCACCTTTGTTGGTGTTTTAGCTGCATGTTGCCATGCAGGCCTAGTGGATGATGGCTGGAGTTATTTTAATTGCATGAGAAGAGATTATAGCATCACACCGATTGTGGAGCATTATTTCTGCATGGTTTACTTCCTTTTCCATGGTGGGTGCTTGTATATGCCACTTGACTTCATCCACACAATGGAAATTAAACCCGATGCTTCTATGTGGGAGTATTTACTTGCTGGTTGTAGAATCCATACTAATCTAAAACTAGGGGAATACGTGGCAGGATATATTTATGAGGCAGATGCTAAAAATCTTTCCCATTATTTAATTCTCTCAAATATCTATGCAACAGCTGGTAGGTGGGATGACACAGGAAATGTGAGGCAAACGATGAAGAAAAAGAAGGTGAAAAAGATGTCAGGCTACAACTGGATTGAAATCAAGAACAAGGTGTATGCTTTTGTTGTAGGAGATGATTCGAATCCACATATGTAACAAATTTATGAAAAGTTGGAAAGCTTGTCTGGGAAAATGAAAGAAGCGCACTATGTGCCCAACAGGAATGTTGTGTTGTGTGATGTGGAGGATGAGTAGAAGGAACATATTCTCTGCCATCATAGTGAAAAAATGGCCATTGCATTTGGGATTTTTAACATACCCCTAGAATACCTATTAGGATTTTCAAGAACCATATGTGATGAATGCCACTGTGCCATCAAGTTCATATCCATGATTGTTACACGAGAGTTTATTGTGAGGGATACCAACCGTTTTCACCATTTCAAAGGAAGGACAATGTTCCTGTGGGGATTATTGGTGATGCTAGGTGAAATAGGAGCCAACACATGCTTTTGTGAATAATTTTTTTATATGCAATCAAGTTCTATACCCCCATTTCGACATATGTGAATGCAATAGGTATTATGTCAAAACATCCTAATTTTGTAAATGGAAGCAAATAATAATTCGCCATTGGATATAGGATGTACCAAAGCTTAAGATGTAAATATTTCAATGTCGTTTTTCCTTGCCCCGGAGAACAATCTTATCATAGTTTATTGTCAAGTCATTCAGAGTGACAGTGAGCCCTGTCTCATTTCCCTTCCAGATTGGGATTTAGAAGTTTCCCTATTGATTGATTGGAATGAGCCATTGTACATATCTTTGCCTCAACTTGGATACAACTTTCTCACATTGATATTGTTCATTGGTTGAGTGGAGAGTATCTCCCGAGCAATATGATGCAAGGATTTTTTTGCAGATAAGATTTATGGGTGAAATCTCATATTGGTTCTGCATGGCACTTGCAGTTTCAGAAGAGAACGATTCCCTTAACATTGTACATTGTTAATTGTGTCGAATTTAATTTTTTCTACTACATTATTGAATTAGAAACATATTAGTGTGGACAAACATTTGCATTAAAATTTTGCAATGATGAGTAATTAGTTTACAGGATTTGGATAGCAATTGAAGAAGTGCCCCAATCTCCAAGGTGAGGCATGGATTCACTACATAGGGACTAATTAACGTTTTTGGTTACTACCACTGCTCCACCAAGTTTCTCAATGATGTTTTCCATGAAATTATGGCGATGGATACATTTGATTCCACTGTTTCAATACTGGACAGTGTTATCATAGGGGTTGTCACTGATGATGAGAAGAAATTACTCTATGCTTGCATGAGTATGAACTTATTTATTTGTCTTGCAATTAGATCTGAAGATTAGGTAGTAATTTATGCTTCTTGTAAATCATGTATTTGAGAATTGGGACTTTCTTTTTAGCTAAAACTAGTTGACTCATTGTGAATCATGCTGCAAACTAAAGTCATGAAGATTATAACTAATGATAAAGCATGACAATCTTTAAATGGATTAACATGTATATAATGAATCTTTGGAAATGATAGTACTTTAAGAAAGACATTTACATGCTAAGGAATATTTACATATTGTTTGAGAGTGGTTTATGTCATGGAGAAAGACTTGTTATTGTGCATCTTATTCATCCATGGCACTTAAAGCTTTTTGGTACATTAATATTGTTATTGTAGTTTCATGTTAAATAAAACTGTTTCAAATAGTGCCACCATCGCTAAGTATGGGTTGTTATTCATGTATCCAAGAGTAATTGGCCTTGTAGAGGGGAATTCTCAAAAAATAGATCAATTGGTTAGTATCTAAGGTTGACAGGAATTATGGAGCGGAGTTATCAAGCTTGGCCAAAGGTAGCTGAAGAGTGAAGGTTGAACAGAGTGCACAATGATGATATTTGTGGATTCTTTTTTATTAAAATTCTTCCAAGTTCCAATTACTATTAACTTTTAATGATTTTAATGCTACATAGGTCACACACAAGCTAGTCATCTCATATTTATGATCCAAAAATTTGTTGTAAAATGAATCTCTTATCTTGCATCAATTACTATATCTAGGCAGGATTTGTGAGGAATTAGATTAGATAGGCAGGATAGGGTAGAGATTAATGATCACAATGGTGCATGCCTCAAATGGCCTCGATCAAGATGAAAGAAATTAGAGTAAATATTTTGGGTTTGGAGTTTTAGAAACAATCTGTATGCATTGGTAGGGACCCTATAGAACTATGTAGATAACTAATGAGGGTGTAGTCCAGCTTGTATAGTTAGATGGCCAACTGAAAAAATAGTAGGTGAATGACACATTCCCAAATCCCTATTTGGACCAAACTCGATAGAACCAACCTAAATTATGGGAGAGGTTATGTCCCATAGTAGATTCTAGAACTGAATTAAACATTTATTTCTGGCAGTTCCATTTTTGCAAGTCAATTTTCACAATTTCAGTTTCACCAAGTTCAATTCAGTTTTAGTTTTGTTAGTTGCTTGTTGTTGTGTAGGTCTAGGAATAAAATAGAATAATCGATCCATGGTTACACAAGATTAAAATTAATCCACTGGAGCAAAGCTTTGTGGTTAGGATGTCTAGTACAAGAACTTGGGATCTATGGATGGGTTTGAATGGATGTTGTTGGAAAGCGAGAAACTGTAGAGCTAATGGAACATAGAGAAAAGGGTGTGTCTGTGTAGGGTAAGGCGCCTTCATGAGGGAAAAATTTGCATTGGAAAGATATACATGGGGGGGGTTTATCATAAGTGTTTATTCTTGTCACTATTAATGAG
>JASDQU010012705.1:0-10902 GCA_032191745.1 Picea mariana | reverse complement strand
TTAAAGAATTTCTCCATCTGAAGTATCCATATGATTGGGTCCTTGCCACCAAACTTCCTCATATCGATCTTAGGAACGTGGTTGGTCCTCAACCCAAAGTTGGAGTTTCTCCATTCTTGATTCACCTTCCTTGTGTCCTCATCATGAATTTCATGGGATGCATTTTCACTTTCGGGTGTCTTCTCTGTTACAAAAATTTTCAATACTTCCATGATCTCCTCTTTTAAACCGTTCATCTTTGCCTCCAACTTAGCTTCCATCTCTTGTAGTTAATCTTTTGTTACTATCTTCTTTTGTAAATCATTTATGTCCCTATGCATTTCTTCACCTTAATTAAGAGTCCAAGTAGGATTGTCTGGAGGGTTATTTGGTGTAGAAGTTCCCTTTTTGGGTGGCATGTTGGCCAAGTATCACTTTTGAACCTTGATTTTGAGGTGGTTCTGCTAGACAATCTTTCTTCTTTTGTATCTCCCAAGTTTCGGCCCTTCTGGGTATGAAACTTTCTTTTATGTAGTTCTCTGATATTTCTTCTCTGCAATGCCACAGGTCTGATCAAAATTGGATGTGCAAAGTGGAATTTATGGTAACTTCCCCACAACTTGTTGATTTTTGGCCTTTCCAGGAGATCTCACTTGTATAGCATGCCCTACACAAAATAATTGATATAAAATTATGAAACTCATACCAAAAATACTACATATTGTCCACTATCCAATGAAACTGGTTCGACTCAATTTGGATACTCTAGGAAGAAGTTATGATTTTTTTACCTAGAACACCTTCTTGAGACTAGTCAATAGGACTAGTTAGATACCCTATCTTCCACAGGGTGTATCTACAAATTTAAGATGACCCAGAATCTGAATTTTTTACCAAAGATACCTTACTAATTTCTGTGAATATCCTCTAGAGTTCAGGGTCTGAAACGTTACAGAAAATATTTTATAGCGAAAATTCTACAATGACTCAATTCAGGATGATTCTAGAACCCTATCTTGTATAGGTTGTATCTCCGAAAGTATAAGGCCTCAAGAGCTGAAATTTTAACCCAACGTACCTTGATCCATCTAGTAAATATATTCAAATCTATTCCTTCTGAAACATTGTAGAAAAAAAGTTTTAGCGAAAATTCCAAGGTGTCTCAGATGTAGCAGCGAAACCCCAAGACCTTGAGCTCTGATACCATATGTTAATAACCAAATATAAATATAGCATAGAAAAACCTTAGAAAAAGTATTCAACGCCTTTAAAAAGAGATAATTTTAGATAATAAGCCTCTTCAAGGGGGAAACCTCCTTTTACCCCACTTAAATGTTCAAGTACAAGATGATTCCAAATGAAAATGTCTCCTTGGTATATATGAGAGACTAGGAGGTATAATTACAACTAATGGAATAAAGCCGACATAAATAAAATAACATTACTAATGTAATATGCCCCAATTAAGGGGTAATGAGCCAATATTAGGGCTTAACAATGTATATACCTGACAATCTCTAAAAATTTAAATGAGCATAAATCTATCTTAAACTTATATTTATCAAGCACCGAGAGGGATCAAATTTATTAAGATGTAATTTTGTTATAATTTAATATAAAGGAATTAATACAATCCATGGAATCAAATGACAAATAATTTAAAGATTAAAAATTTTGATCCTTCTTTGTATTTGATAAGTTCAAAGTTAAGATAAATGTAAGGGTGTGTGCACGAAGTTGATGGACAAAAACATGGCAACGAGGTGAGCACAAACACGCTCATGCAAGAACACATGCATGTTCATGATGTGATAGGCTCAGAATACCCTGAAGCGCCACCCAAGATGCCACATAGGCTCCTCGACAGGAACGTGCATGCGCTCTAGGAATGCACACATATTCTTGTTGGGCCCAATTAAAAGGGTCCGCGACCCTATATTTTTCCATTCCACCACCGTGTCGCTCATTTGAAAAAGCATTGAGAAAATTGAACGCTTTGATGATGAAGTGTCCAAAGGATCTTAACACCATCTCTCAAGGAAGCTAGGTGTTTATTCGTATTTAATTTCTTGTTTTCTTTTTTCATTTCCTAAACTATCTAAATTCATGTCTATTGTAATTTTCAAAGTTAATTTAAAAAATCAACCTAAATTATATAAATTTCATTATTAAATTGCAACACAATAATTAACATGGAACATGGAGACAACCAAAACCCAACACAACCAAAGGAAGGCACACCAAATCCCAACTCACAACCAACAAACATAAACATGGAAATTGATCAAGGGTTGATGTCTCTTAGATCAATTGTCCAATACTTAAGGAGTACTAGAGAGCTCAGATGATTTTCATTGGCCACTTCCTTGGACACCATTGTATCGCCCATTATAGGTACCCAAGGGAAATTAACCAGTTTTTCTTATTACAGGAATAAGATGTTTGAGTATCAAAAGTTTGACATAGATAAAAACCAAGTGAAAGACTTAAACATCAAAAAAAAAGAATTGATGTCATTGTTCATTGATCCTAGAACTGAACTATAGTCACCCGTCACAAAGAGAAATATTTGTATGGATTGATGCATCTACCAACAATTTAAGGATAATTGAATGGACATGTGATTTATGATGTTTGACAAACCTCCCTGCAATAACAAGGAGGTTCCTCTATATTTTCTTAGGAAATTATGGGAAGAGTTTATGTTGGGTCACAATTTCAACTACTTTGACATTGGGGTGGGTGGTGGGTCGGCGCGGGATAGAAAGAATGTTAGGCATGACCCAGTGCTAGGTCCTCATTCTCCTAGGAAAAGGCCTAATGTCACCTTTGATAAATTCACCACAGTGATTTGTTTATTCTCTCACATCCTCAAATACAATGTTCTTGTGTTTCTACAGGACGTGGTACCATATGGTGATGACCCATGTCCACCTAGGATGGACAAGTCACCCCCTTCACAGGTATCATGTGTTGAGTTAAATCTTATTTAAATGTGAATTTTTTTACATTGTTTTGGTTGAACTTTACATTTTGGTACTAATAAAAATATTGTAAATATGTATGCAAGTTGATTCATCCATTGTTGGGTCACCTGTACCACCACCCTTTAATTCACCACCACTACCAACATTCCACCCATCGTTTTTCCCCAACTACAATGTTAGTCCAATCCTTGGCCACCCTACCCCRGCTCTTGGGATACCTCTTTCCACCTCAATGGTTTTATTATCATTCATACAACTTGTGGGGGTTTATCGCCGCCCACCCCCACCATATTTCCCATCCCATCTATCCACARTGGTTKCACCCATACGCCACCCACCTCCCTCCACCTTTTTCATCAAATCCATCCACAGTGGATGCACCCATACGCCACCCACCCCCACCACATTTTCTATCTCATCCATCCACATTGGATGCACCTGTACTCCACCCAACCCCACCACCTTTTCCATATGATGCATCCAGAGTGGTTGCACCCATACACAACCCACCAGTTGTCTATGTTGCATAATAGAATGTGCCATCCACTAAGGCTGCCATAGTAGATGTTGCCTCAGAGCARGTTGTACAATCGAGCGCTCCACCTGCTAGAAAATATCTACTGTTGCCCGAGTTATTCACATTGAGATCATTTGTTGATGAATTTTTATGTATCATGAATGGAATTGATTTTAATAATTTTTGTTTAAATTTCATGCATTGATCCTTGTAACTATTGCAAGGTGGAAACACTAAGATATTAGCATCATGGAGGAGGGAAACAACCCCGTAATTGTCAATATCATTTAAGGTGAGTTGTCTTATCTTGAATTATAAAGTATCATTTTGTAAGTCGATTAATTCATTGTGGGAGAAAACTTGTAAGAACGCCATTTGTTTGTCTAGTCTCTGGAGCGACGAACCACATCCAGATGCAAAACCACTCGAGGTTCTACTTCAAGTAAGAGAAGAAATATCGATTTCCAGGATACATTTGATAGTTGCGAGGGTGGCAGTGGTCAATGAGTGTCATTTTGTATCTAGGGAACCATATGGCACTTTTCCATGTTTGAGCACTTGCCATTGTTTTGTATATTGGGCACGATGTGTCATTTTGTAAAAAATAGACAATTGAAGCTATGTTGAATATATATATATATATATATATATATATATATATATATATTTGATTGCACATGTTTTATGAATTGCAGTATTTGTTTATTTGTTGTTGATGAATGTAGGGTCCTTAACTAGATGAAGGTGTTCAACAAGGTAACCAAATAAAATTTCAACCCATGGAATCATGTTTAGAGTTGTAATGATACAAGTATCATGAAGAAATCACACTCAACATTTATTTGTCGATATGATTACTTAATCAAAATGTCAAATTGAAACTTTTGGAAATATGCCCATGTCATTAATAAATACTCAACCTCTAAAATTATGTAAGGTTCTATAATTTTACTTTCATTTCATAGGCCACCCATCTGATGATGCTAGTTCAAGTTTCTCTAGGTGAAGGAAATCAAGGACTTCCTTCTTGTTCATACTAAGTGTAATCTAAATGAAAAAATAAAGTCAGATACCCACAACATGAATTGATGGTAGACCCACTAAACAATCCTTAGAAAAACAATAAAAATGGATAACCTATAGGCATCAACAACGTTACAGTAGGGGGGACCACATTAAACATTCAAAACAGGATCAAAGGAGGCTTCATTGAAGGATCAATGACCATCAAACTACAATATATTAAGCATCTTATCATCAATTTTCATCAAGTTTTATGACGGTGCCCCTAAAATCCCTAACAACTACTCAAACATGTTCATTAAAAAAAGGTGTTATATCAAGTAGTTCACTTGGGAGATGCAAAGGACAATGTATTAAATCTCATTTTATCACTAAGAGCATCCACTAGCTCTAGAAAAGGATAAAATTATTGCAATGATTATGTTCTTGAAATATTCATGTGTTCTTGACCATCTGAACTTCCAACAAAATAAATCCAAAAGTTTAGTAAAAAAATTTATTTATATTTCGTGACACTCATATGTAGTTTTAGATAAACGACACCAAAAGGACAATCTTTGTGGAAAAAAATTCATCTAAATCCAACATAAAAAAACAACCTCTACTATAGTTTTATAATTCTACTATGGTCCAAGTTCCATTCATTCTGTCTCGAACAGGGGTGATTTTAAGAACCCCCCCTAAATTTATATATATAATAAATGGGTGAATCCCCATGATACATAGGAAAAAATGAAGGCTATTTTATCAATTATATAATATGTATATATAATTTTTTGGCGAATCTTTTAGTCAATTATATAATCTTGTAAAATCTTGGCGAATCTTTCACTGAATTATAAAATCTTTTAAAAACTTGGCGAATTTTCCACTGAATTAAAAAACCTTATAAAGTCCTAGAATTTTTTTTGATAAAGTATAAAACCCATATATAATAACAGGGAAATGTGTTCATTAATCTGTAATATACTCATTTTACATATTTGGAAAAACAAACATAGTTTTTCCATCCTTTAGACAATGTTGCAAGCATCAAGGGTTTTGTTTGTCAAGGTTGTTCCAAGGGCTTACATGACATCAAGGATGGAAACTAGGGAAGAGTGTTCCAAGGGCTTACATAAGGAATGAGTGGAATGAACTATTGCTTTTTATTCAAAGGTATATAACCTGTGAGGGAAGGTATAATTCAACTTTCCTGTATCACATTAGATTATTGGAACATTTAAGAGGTACTCGTCCACTCAATATGCCCTATTTTCTTTGGCAAATCCTAGTAAAAATGTCTAACAAGGTCAAAGCCAATCCTGCTAAGGCTGAGACCAGAATTTTTCATTGTGCTTTGATTAAATTACTCATCATTGAAGAACTGAAGAAAAGGAAGAAAACATGGGGATATTTTTTGTTTTGGTCTGAGTTCACCCATGAAGAAGATCCTAATAATCCTCTTGGAAAGAAGAAGAGAGTCAAGAAATGCAAGAAACCTATTGCATCTGATACATCAAAGGCATCCACCAGTAGGAAAAGGATAAGGATAGATTTCCTCGATGATCCTAAGGATGAAAACATGGCCAAAATGAAAAGAGATAAAGTGGCTTCTTGGAAGAAGAGGCTTAAGGAATATAGAGTGTTAGATAGATTTCTGAAGAAAGAGAATGCTATCTTGAAAGCCTAGATTGCAACAGTTTCCTCACAGAAAGACAAGTACAAAGAGAAATCTAAGAAGTTGTCTAAGAAGGCTAAAACATACTTCATATTTAGTACTTTGCAAGAAGTACAGGATCATGAGGAGCAAGTGGTTGTACTTAAAAAGAAAGAACCAGAGGAGACCATCTCTGCAGAATGGATATGAGTGCATAATGCTATCCAAACTAGCAAATCTTCCCTTAGCCTTCACAGCAGATATAATAGCTTTATCGATATCCTTTACATATCGTCCTTTGAAGTCAAAAATCTTTTCAATAAATCATCCATTTGCATCAAATGGGATTAGAAGATCCTCTAAACTCGGTGAACCTCCAGCCTTGGCGTTTTATGCCAAAATCTCAATAAGATTGGAAATCTTTCCAACTAATGTAATGAACTTGATTGGCAATATCTAGGTTATTAAGTGTATGACAGAATTTGTGCATGTTGATTTTGTCATTAAATTTATACAGTTCTACGTAGTGAAATTCTAACAAGGGTGGATTGATAGATCTAATTAGGGGATTGTGATGCTAGATTTTGACAAGGTCATTCAACTAAATAAAAGGGAATTTTGAAAGAATTGAAAGATTTCCCCGAGAGTGTGATCTAGTGGCAAGAAACGAGGTAATCAAGCTTGTATTAATGTGGATACCAAGGTTCAAAACCCCTCGAATGGGTGTGCATGATTCCAAGTGCAAGTCCTAAGTAACTTTGACAACATAGATATGCCCCTCATTGCACAACAACTTAGCCAAAGATATTCTATAAAAAGTATCTATGATTTAAAAATAAAAATAAAAATTGAAGGATTATGAAGACCCAAGGTGGGTTGAGAGATATAATTAGGGGAGGTAATGTTAGTCTAGGATTTTGACAAGGTCATTCAACTAAATCAAATTGAATTTTAAAAAATCAAATACTCTTGGTTTTTTAGATGAACCCTATAATATGACAAAATATTTGTTATCTAATACCCAAGGCTTGGTTATTGATAATTGGGTCTTTTCTACATGGCAATGGTTTAATCAATGCTTAAGGTTAACCTTAAGCTCATTTAGTGTTAGTATTTGTTACCAAGGTTTATTTGTTTAGAAAACACAGATCTTCCATGGTGAGGTTAATTGATATGTTGAAGTTAATTTGATATCTGAATTAAAATTAATACAAAATAGGCTTAATACCTTGATTAAGATTTACCAGTTATGCTTGGGTCCACCACTCTGTTACGATATTTAGATTTTAAATAGATACATATGCTTTTACAAAATAAAAATTCATGTCACTAAACACCAAGGTTGTCTCATTATGGACCTTTCCACAAATTACCACTACTAGAAAGCTCCATGATTGTCTCATAGTGTTGGTTGTTAGGTGTAAAGATCTTTCATGTGCTTGGGTGTCATATAGCTTAGAAGGTGGTGATATGTCAATGCCTCAATCTGAAACATAATGATATCTCAATCAGTTGCACGCTTGTGACTCTTATCTTTTCCAAAGAGCATTTGATACTCTTTTCAATTTTTTGCAACCATTATAGTGTCAGCAAGTTCCCTATTGTTGAGTAAGTGAAATCAATTAGTTGAGAACCAGTGGAGTCAAAAATTTTGGAAAAAACACTGTCTTCTAGTGCTAATATGATTAAAGGAAGATTGTAATATGTCCTAAAAGGAAGACCTTCAATTGTAGCCACCTTCTATTTCTCATCTTTTCTTTAAGAGACTAAATCATGTCCATACTAGATTTGCCACCTGTTTTCATTTCCAACCACAACACCTAGTCTATCATTTAGTGCTATATGCCCTTCTTTCAAACATATATGAGCACTGGTAGAGCTTTCCCTCAAGTCCCTTGTCATTTGCTTGGTTAGGTTTAAAAAATATTTCCCCAACTTTAGCTTATAACGCTTAAGACACTACCATTACTTCTACGCAAGATGGCAATGACAATAGCTACTCTTATATAGTCATAAAACAATTTGTAGTCACTAGTGATTTGATTGGATTTTTAAAATCTTGTCATTACGTGAATGGGTTCTTACAAAATCCTTTAATATTAAAGTAGAAATATTTAAGAAATGGTTATAAATTATTYAGATATATGTGCAGTTGCTTGTGGGTTAATAAAAACTCAAATTTGTGTTTTGAAAGCGCAACGCTGTCTAAGTTTCTGAGTAGCTAAGTTGGAATGTTTTGAAAATTGAATCCACTGTAGAGATTAGTTGTACCTACCCAATACATGTCGTTCCATATTCAATCCTAATTATTTTGTTTCTTCTACTTTGTTGCATCACCAATAAATGTACATATGGATTCTAGCGTGAGTAAACAAGAGCTTCAGTGCATCATTGATGGCTTTGCTTTTTTCAGTTTCTAATTCATTTCTGGAGTATGATTGTGAAAAAAAGAACATTGTACTAATAAGAAACATGTCATTCTAAACAAAAAAACTGTGACATTTTAGCTTAAATTTAGGTTGACAAAAATGATATCCAACAAGCTCTGTTTTTTCCAAGAAAAAAAACTTTATATTTGATATTTCACAATAGAAATCAAAATATACATGCTCTAGCCTGTTGGCTCTTTGACTTAAAACCAAAAATATTCAGTCTTATCCTTTCAAGACATATTACAGTCTTCCTTCAATACAGCTAAACGCCACCGTAGAAACAAAGATCTGATACAGAAATATCGTTTCCTGAGAGTGTCAGTCAGACATCTAGACTATAAGAAACAAAAGAGTATCATGTCAGAACAGAGACTTGACAGAATATGAAAAAAGAGAAGATCCTTTGAATTCTTTCTTAATCAAGAATCAAGATGCCTTCCTGCAATAAAATAGCTTCCTTAGAAAGAAGATCTGCTCTGGCATTGAATTCCCTAAAAATGCGAAAAAAACAAATTTCTTCAAAAAGGTCTTTTACCTCCAAGGATTTCTCCATGATTGAAATCTAGGTTAGAAATTTGACATCATCCATTAGCCCAATCCATCAGAATATTTGAGTCCCCTAAGACCTGCATCTTGCTGACACCTTTTTCAACTGTAGTTTTCATCAAAATCCACAGGACATAAAATTATTCTCTACTATTTGTTCCTTGGACAACCCCATGTTTGAAAAGAAAATAATGCAAATTATTTAAAAGGAAAATTTCTCTATCTCCACACATACCTGGGGTACCTTGGCACGCACCATCAAAGAAACCCCAGGGATATGAATAGTCAATTTCGAGCTCCTTTAAACATTGGGAGCTTTCTGCTTGGGAACCTTCCAGCATTCCCCGTAACAGGTTCTCATTTGATTAGACACCCATACTGAAGTTGCTTCCTTGCCTTGTAATATCTTCTTATTTCTTGTAAGCTGAACTCCCCACAGCACATCACAGGGGAGTGCTCTATGAACATAAACAAATCTATCTAAAATCCAAGACTCAAAGATATCCACTAGGGAATTTTTGTCCTAGCATGATTTGACATTGATGGCCTGCAAAACTTCCTTCCAAACTACTTGTGTAAATGAACAAGAAACAAAGATGTGATCCACAGATTCACTTGCACTCTTACAAAGAACACACCATCTAGGTCCTATCCAATTCCTCTTTTGGACATTATCCCATATTAGGATCTTGTTGGCTAAATTGGTTAAAGCTAGCCAAATAAAAATTCTAGTTTTGAGAGGGCATATACTAGGTTCCATACCAATTTCCACCACCAAACTCTCTTTATGTCTATATCTTCTTCCATATTATCTTCATAGCCTAGCTTTGCAGTGAGAACCCCTGTAGCTTCTAGCATTATTTCTTGACCACATTAAACATCATCCTGATCCTTGAGACTTATAACTCTATGATTTAACAGCAAGATATACCGAGTCCATTATGAAGCCCTATCCCCTGTAGATTTAAATCCTCAGCTGATTTCCAAAAATGTATCCCTCTTCCATGATCTTATTGAATTGAAGCATATTCTAACCTTATTATCCCCTTAGAATGAAGCTCAACAATCAGAGGATCAGATCAGATCAGAGCAGATCCACTACACCCTATCCATAGATCAACACCTATTCTTAATTTGTCCCCTCTTCCACTTTTCCATGCAATCCGATTTCTCAAGGTTGGAAATGATTTTACCAACCCTTTTCGTACATTTGAAGCAACCTTTAATGATTTTCTTTCCAATTTGATCCAGTTTTCCATAGCCCCATCTTCCAGAAACTTAGCCTTCATCACTTTTCCCCAAAATCCCTCATTACACAACATTCTCCAAAATATTTTCACTGAAAGTGCTTGACCAAAAGCATAAATGTTCTTTAAGCCCTAGCCTCCTGCCTCCTTTGGTTTTTTTTTCCCTATCCATTTCACAATGGAAATGCCCTCAGCTTTCCTATTTCCCATCCAAGCAGACCTAAAACACTTTCTTCTCATCTTATCCAAAATATCTTTGGGGATGTGAGGTAAGGTCCAGGGAACCTTTAGTAATAAACACTCCCCTTTATTGGGGTTGTAAGGTGTATAGAAGCATAAAAAAACAACATTCCCCTCTTACCCTAACCAAGTTTCAATTTCCATTGCATTATCATTCATGAGGTTATCTGTTGTACTACACAAACCACTCACTTCAATCGTTGCAGGAGTTCTTTTGCTTGACATTAAGGATTATTGTACATCATTGCACTATAGAGGGTTAGATAGTTTTGTGCCAAGATTAAATAAATAT
>JASDQU010012704.1:278219-288810 GCA_032191745.1 Picea mariana | reverse complement strand
TAATTATCTTCTTGATTCATAGGTTTGTTTTATCAGTTCTTGGAACCCATTCCCTAACGGGGGGGTGTGGGGGGGCTTATCCCCCACAACTGTCACCAAGGGGGTCTAGGGGAGGGCGACGACAATATTTGTATCCCCCCCCTGGCGGGGGATTCGGGGGAAGATCCCTCGAAGTGAAATATTGGGAACAATTTCCTTGTAAAATATTGTAATTTTGTAGTCAATATGGATCGTTCATTATAGGGTCACAAATGTGATGGTAGAAATTAATTTTAGGGTTTTTTTCCCTAGAAAGAAACCCTCTCTTATGAGGGATTGTATTACGACTGTGTATTATCGTGAATGTTGCATTTTGAGAGAGGAGACTACAAAAGAAAGAAGAGAAAGTTATAGTGTTTGAGTTATAGGTTATATCCCTTCATTTTGTTGGATAATAAAAAGGAATGACATGGTAATTTCTCCAGTGGACATAGCCCACACTGGGTGAACCACATATATCTATGTCTCTATTGTATGGTGTATCTTATGTGTTTTATTTCTGCATTTGTTTTATTTTATTGCTCTGGGATCCTATTTTTCTAACAATTGGTATCAAAGAGAAAGGTAACTCGTAGAAAAATAGGGTTCTTGGATCGAGTGGGAGAAATGGCGGAAGATGGAAAGTTTAGGGTCAAGAAATTTAACAGCAAAAATTATCAGTTATGGAAGATGCAGATGTAATATTATTTATATTAGAAGGGTCTATTCCTACCATTAGGCATAATAGAAAAGAAGTTGATTCCCATGAAGGATGAAAATGGGAGGTTCTTGACAGAAAGGCACTGGGAATGATACAGCTAGGCTTGAAAGCATTAGTGGCTTTCAATATTTCGAAACAAAAGACAACAAAGGAGTTAATGGATGCATTGACTAAACTATATGAAAAACCATCAGCATCCAATAAGGTATTTCTAATGAAGCGATTATTTAATATGAAGATGTGAGAAGGTGGGTCTATTGAAGATTATTTAAATGAATTTAATCTAGTTACTAATCAACTAAGTTCTATAAAAGTGGAATTTGATGATGATGTCAAGGCTCTTCTAATCTCATGTTCATTTCTAGAAAGATGGAATGTCTTGGTCATGGATGTAAGCAACTTTGTCTCTAGTTCAAACACTCTAAAATTTTATGATGTTATTGGTGTTATCCTTAGCAAGGAAATGCGATAGAAAAGCACATGTGAGACATCAGGTAATGTGTTAAACATGGATAACAAGGGAAGACAAAAGGATAGAGGAAAGGGCTCAGGGAACCATGGGAATTATAAGAAGGCCATATCCAAATCCAGACTTGGAAAGATAGAATGTTGGAATTGTGGAAAGAAAGGACATCTAAGGAAAGACTGCAAAGATCGAAAGAAACAAAGAGATGGATAGTAGAAGAAAAATCACGAAGAAAATGTAACATGTGATGTGTTACAAGATGCTTGGATTCTTTCCGCAGATAATATTTATGAGTCATGGGTAGTAGATTCAGGGGCTTCATTTCATTCCACACCCCATAAGAAACATTTTCTAGATTATTTTCAAGGTGATTTTGGACAGGTTCATTTGGGTGATGATGCACCATGCAAAATTTTTGGAATAGGAAAGGTACAAATAAATAAAAAGAATGGAAACCAATGGTTGTTGATAGAGGTAAGACATGTTCCATATCTAAAAAAAAATCTAATTTTAACAGGGAAATTGGCAAGTGAAGGTTGTATATATATATTTACAGATAAGGTGTGGAAGGTCATCAAAGGATCATTGGTGTTAGAAAAATGAGAGAAGGTAGGTACATTGTATTTATGTACTGATAATACAACACTTTGGAATCATAGGCTTGAACACATGAGTGAGAAGGGGATGCATATACTTCACAACAGGAATTTATTGCCAGATCTGAAACAAACTAATTTGGATTTATGTGAGCATTATGTTTACGGAAAACAAAAGAGAGTCATATTTCGTAGAGTTGGAAAATAAAATAAGAGTGAAAGGTTAGAGATTATGCATACATATATATCGGGACCAGCTCAAACATCATCTCTAGGTGGCTCTCGTTATTATGTTACTTTTATTTGTTATGCAACTAGAAAAACTTGGGTTTATTGCATTCGATAAAAATCTGATGTTTTTGATACTTTTAAAAATGGAAATATTTGGTTGAGAATGAGACAAGAAAAGTTTGAAGTGTCTCAGATTAGATAATGGAGGTGAATATTGCAGCAAGGAGTTTGATGATTATTGTTCATACCATGGGATTTGTAGAGAGAAAACAGTTCCAGGAACACCACAAGGAAATGGTGTGTCAGAAAGGATGAGCAGGACAATCATGCAACATGCAATGACGATGAGATTGCATGTTGGGTTGCCCTTACAGTTCTCGGAAGATGTTGTAAATAATTTTTTTTAATTGATAAATAAAGGACCTTCAAGATCTTTGGATGGAGGAATTCCAAAGGAGGACTGGATAGGTCAAAATACAAACTCTTGTTTTTTTAATACTTTCAGCTGTGAAGCATTTTTCCATATTGATAAAGAAAATAGAACAAAGCTTGAGGTAAAATCCAAGAACTGTACCTTTATTTGATACAGTGTTAATGACTTTGGTTATCTCTTATGGGATTATGAAAATCACAAAATCATTAGGAGTAGAGATTCCATCTTGAATGAGAAGGTCATGTACAAAGATCAGTTGCAGGGAAAGAAACAAGAAAAAGAAAAACCAGAATATATAGTGCTTGATGAGATCACTGAAAAATAAATTCTAAAGGTACCAAAAAATCAAAATGTACAACAACATAAGCAACAAGTACCTCAAACTCCTAAAAGTGTTGTTCCAATATCTACCAGGTTAAATAGACCCCATGAACGATACTCTCCTCCATTGTACTATTTATTGTTAATTGATTCTAGTGAACCAAAATTTTATGAAGAGGCAATGCAGGTGGGAACTAAAAATAAGTGCGAGCAAGGCATGAAAGAGGAAATGGATTCCTTGGTAAATAACCAGGATTGTGACTTGGTTCAGTTGCCTATAGGAAACGAGCATTGAAAAATAAATGGGCTTACAAGATAAAGAAAGAAGATGGAGAAAAAAAGTAGTACAAGGGTAGACTTGTTGTAAAGGGGTTTTCACAAAAGAAAGGTATAGATTTTGATGAAATATTTTCTCATATTTTTAAGATGACTTCACTTAGGACTATTTTAAGTCTTTTGGTAATAGAATATTTACATCTTGAACAAATAGATGTAAAAACACCTTTTCTCCATAGGGATTTGGAGGAAGATATTTATATGCAGCAACCACAGGGGTATGAGGTCAAAGGGAAGGAAAATGCGGTATGCAGGTTGAAGAAGAGACTGTATGGCCTAAATCAAGATCCAAGGCAGTTGTATTTGAGGTTTGACAGGTTTATGAAAGAACAAGGTTATAGTAGATGTCATTCTGATCACTTTGTTTATTTTAAAATGATAGAGAATGGAAGCTATATTATCTTTCTATTATATGTAGATGACATGCTTGTTGTAGGGTAT
The DNA here is from genome assembly GCA_032191745.1 of Picea mariana. Taxonomy (NCBI): domain Eukaryota; kingdom Viridiplantae; phylum Streptophyta; class Pinopsida; order Pinales; family Pinaceae; genus Picea; species Picea mariana. The sequence continues at coordinate 285,247 of JASDQU010012704.1, read as the reverse complement.
AATATGAAGGATATAAATGTTCTCAAGAATAAATTAGCTAACTCATTTGTGATGGAGGATTTGGGTTCTGCAAAGAAAATCCTTGGTATGAGAATAACAAGAGACAAGAAAATTCACAAGTTGACATTGTCTTAGGGTGAGTACATAGAGAAGGTGTTGGGGAGGTTTAGAATGCATAATGCAAAACCAGTTAGTACACCTTTGGACATCCATTTCAAATTAAATAAGTAAATGTGTCCCAAGACATGCGAGGAGATAAAATACATGTTCAGGATCCTTTATTCATCAGTAGTTGGTAGCCTCATGTATGCGATGGTTTGCACAAGACCAGATATTACACATCGAGTGGGAGTTATGAGCAAGTATATGAAAAATCCAGGTAAAGAACAATGGGAGAAAGTAAAGTGGATTATTAGGTATTTGAGAGGTACTTCTACTCATGCATTATGTTTTGGAGGTTCATACATTATTCTACAGGGATATGTTGATTCAGATATGGAAGGTGATTAATATAGTAGGAGGAGCACCACAGGGTATGTTTTTACTGTAGTTGGAACAACAGTAAGTTGGATTTCAAAAATACAAAATGTTGTTCACTTTCAACAACAAAAATAGAGTATGTTGTTGCTAAAGAGGCTAGTAAAGAAATGATTTTGTTAAATAGGTTTATGGAGGAATTGGGAATGAAGAAGGAGAATAACATGTTGTACTATGATAGTGAGAGTGTCATTCATATTGCAAAGAACTCACCATTCCATTCAAAGACTAAGCATATACATATTATGTACCATTTCATATGATATGTCTTGCAAGATGGACATTTGAAGTTGGAAACGATACATACTAGCTAGAATCCTGCAGACATGTTAACAAAGGGAGTAACTAGGGAGAAACTGAATTCCTGGTCAATTTCAGTTGGTCTTCAAGCATGAAGGTAAAGATGATAAATTTGTCAGGTCTAAGGTGGAGTATATTCCAACATGTACAATAGCATTGGAGTTGTTGTGATCATTCTTCAAGTGGGAGATTGTTGGTTGTGGAGCCTAATTTTCTTCCTGATTCGGAGGTTTTTTTCAGCCATGCTTGGACCCCATTCCCTAATGGGGGGTATGGGGGGTATTTGCCCCCCGCAAATATCACCAAGGAGGTCCAGGGATTGACATGGAGAAAATTTTTGTATACCCCCCCTAGCGGGGGATTCGGGGGAAGGGCTCCCGAAGCCAAATATTGAGAAACATTTTCTTGTAAAATATTGTAATTTCGAAATCAATCTGGACTGTTGATTATAAGGTTGTAGATGTGACGATAGAAGTTATTTTTATGGTTTTTTTCCTTAGAGAGAAACCCTCTATTATGAGGGAATTGTATCAAGTGGTTTTGCATTATCGTGAATGTTGTATTCTAAAAGAGAAGATTGTGAGAGAAAGAAGATGAAGTTAGAACGGTTGAGTTGTAGGTTGTATCCCTTCATTTTGCTAGAGAATAAAAAGGAAGGACCTAGAAATTTCTTTGGTGGACGTAGCCTACACTGGGTAAAACATGTATATCTGTGTGTCTATTTTTTTATGCATATTCTATGTTTTATTTCTACATTTGTTTTATTTTATTGTTCCACGGTCCTATTTTTCTAACAATGTATTGTGCTATTGCGAGGGGGGTTTTCTTTTTAGAATAAATATTTAAACATTAAATTATTGTCGTATTATAGTGTGAATAGGGTGATTAGTTGATCATAAAAAGAAAATTTAAAATTAATATAATTGGGTTGACAATCATACTTTAATTATTATCATAATCTAATAAGTTATCAAGTCATGTGACATTGCAATTTTGAATGATCAAAGAATTACACATGCCAGAGTATTATAGTTCGAAAGTCATCCATAATTTCCAATATAGGCATGCATTTGCATCCATGGAAAGGATGTCACTCTTATGAAGTTCAATACATGTGGCTAATAGTCAACATTTCATCTCTAAGTCTAGCATATGACAAACTTGGTTGATCTTGCAAGGTCAAAAAAATAACGTCTTTGTTCATTACTTCAAAATCAACCCAATTGGAAGTAGATTAATAAGGACTTTATGGCTCTAGACTGCTCATGCTATGGTTTTTGTTGCTATGCTACACCGTATTACCCCACAGGGGCTCATGCCTCTGAAGGAGGGAGGGCCGAGAGGCCCCTCTTACAACCAAGCAATGGTGAATGGAAGTAATGGAGAGGGATCCAAGCGCCCCACCTTCGAACCTCCTCCAGATCTGCACACAAATCTATTGACCGAGGGAACCTTCAAAGACAAGGAAATTGACATCGACTCCGGGAAAGCGCCGACACCCACAAGTGCGTCAAAACCATGGCTACCAGGAAAGTGTACTCCACAAGCACCATAGGCCCCAAAGTACATTATCAGCACACCTCGCATAGAGGAACAAAAACAATATATGAGAGATTATGCCTTAGTAGGTAAAATTTTAGGGCTCTGGCCCTCGGAACGGGACCTGATCAAATGGATACACCATTGGTGGAATCCCAAAGGACACTATGAGATACAACTAGGCTCCAAAGGTTTCTTCACCATTATCCTACACAGCCTCGAGGACAGAAACTGCATCTTTGACGGAGGATCATATTTTTTCAACTCAACGAGACTCTTCTTGAGGTTCTGAACAGAGAAATTTAGCCCAAAAACCAAAGAATTTGCACATGCACCAGTGTGGACCAGATTATACTCCCTACCACAGGAATTCTGGCTGGAGGAGGTCCTTGCAGGCATAGGTAATATCATTGGTGTTTATGTTAAATCATCGAAGGCCATGAAACAAAGAAGATACACCTCATATGTGCACATCTGTGTCTACCTAAATATAGCCAAGCCACTCCTGGGATCCATGGCCCTAGAATACCACGATGAAGAATGGATGCAAACGATTGACTATGAGCATATTCTGTTTCGGTGCAGGAAATGCCATGAGCATGGGCATCTCTTTAGAGATTGTCCCCTCAACGCTGCAAACAAAGAGGGGATCTCAGATGCCGAAAAATCCAAGGACGGGTTCACTCAGGTGCCTAGAAAGTGTAAACAAGGCATACAACCCAAACTAGTAGGGATCCATCCACCAACAAAAAATATATGATCCTTCAGAATCAACCGAAGAACCCTTCATCTCCCTAAGGGGTGACGATGGAGAAAACACCCCAGCAAATGGAAAAAGGAAAAGAAGGAGCCAACACGGAGATGAACCCAAACACACTACCAACAAATCCCACTACTCGAAAGTGAGACCAACCAAAAATATAGGATGGGGATGTTGAGGTGGACCTCGATGAGCAGGAACTAGCAGGAGTGGACCCGGAACACCTAGATCATGCATATCGACACAAAAAACTGTACACCATAACTCCAAATCAATTACAAAAAGTGCACAAGGTATTCGTCAACTCCTGAGGTGGATCCATGGCCAGATCCAGCACGGGACTGGGAATACAAGGGAATCCACCGAGAGATCAACGCAAATCTCAGAAGGACGAAAAAAGAAGAGGTAGGAAGTCAATGAGAAAACTCATACAAGAGATCGGACATTTCATGGTTAAATATGGTCAGATCCACCTCATTTTGAATAGCTTTCCCCCTCTCCCCTCCCCCTCCCCCTCATGAAGATCATCTGCTGGAACATACAAGGTCTCAACAGTCATAGTAAGAAAAAAATGCTACGAGATCTGATTCTAGCAGAGAAGCCTGATATAATGATGCTCCAAGAAACAAAGTGCACAACAAAAGACATGGATAGGCTTCTCCCCTACTATTGGAATAAATGGAAAGTGGCATCCACAGCAGCCATGGGAACAACAAGAGGCCTTGCTATACTTTGGAACCGTAGCACAACCATTTTGGAAAATTTCATCACGACCAGATGGTCTATCACGGCTGACTACAGGCTCATTGGACCCAACAAACCTGGCCACCTCTCTAATGTTTATGGGTCGGCCTTCTTAAGAAACCTTTCTACCTTAACCAAGGAATGAATATGGCTTTTGGGAGGCGAATTCAACTTGATTCGCAACCTAGATGAGAAAAAGGGGGGAATAAGACGCCTGGAGCAAGAATCCAGTGACTTCCAAAGTCTTCTACACCACACCAACCTCATCGATCTGGAAACATCCAACAACCTCTTCACCTAGACAAATAGGAGAAATGGAACACATAAAATAGCCTGTAGGCTGGATCTCTTCCTTACTTCAGACACCCTCCTGATGGAAGGCACAATTGTAGAGTCAAGTATTTTGGATTTTCACGGATCGAACCACTGGCCTATTCAGCTATGGATGGATGTGACAGCCACCTCGGGGAGGAAACCCTTGCGGTTTGAATAGGTCTGGCTCACTCACCTAGATTTCCAACAAAATATCAACGAATGGTGGAGGGAGGCATCGATACCTCACGGCTCCAAGATGTATCGCTTCCAACAAAAGCTCAAGGATCTCAAGCAACAACTTAAACTCTGGAACAAGCAAACCTTCAGCAACATTTTTGAATCTGAAAGACAACCGACTGAACAAATGATCAAGGTTCAATGACATATCTGAGAATATGGACTCTTCGAAGAGATTAAAACCCAGGAAGCGTCGATAGGCCACCAGATGGAGATTCAGAAAGCCCAAGAAGAGGTTTTGTGGTGACAAAAATATTACATCCAGTGGCTCAAGGAGGGTGATCGTAACACCAAATTTTTTCACAGATCCACCCTTCAACGATGGCACACCAATAGAATCACTCAGTTAACCTACAACACTAGTCAAATCATCCACTCTCATGAGGATATGGAAAAAGAAATGGTAGCATATTATAATGATCTCCTGACAGTGCATCAGGCGAATAGATCCCAAGTCCTCACCAAGGTTACGTATCACATACCCTCCCTAATCACTCAGGAGCAGAATGTAGCCCTGATCAGGCCCATCACTCTTAAGGAAATAGATCAAGTGCTTCAGGAAACCCCCAAAGGAAAATCCCTGCGTCCGGACGACTTTACTAGCGACTTCTTCCATCACTACTAGCAAACTATCAGGGAAGAGGTATGGGAAATCATTGAAGACTCCAAAATTTCAGGGCAAGTCCTCCCTGCACTAAATGCAACTTTCCTCACCCTCATTCCCAAATAAGGGTCGGTCAATCACCCTAAGAAATTCCGACCCATCGCTCTCTGCAATGTCATCTACAAGCTCCTAACCAAAGTAATCACCAGAATATTAAAGCCCATCCTACCACAAATCATCTCGCCAGAGAAATCAGGTTACGTGCAGGCAAATCCTGGACAGCGTCATCCTTGCACATGAAGTAATTCACTCCCTGCAAAATACCCACATGCCAGGTATGCTATTAAAACTAGATTTATCCAAAGCTTTTGACAAGTTAAGCTGGGAATACATGCGTGCTATGCTCCCGGCCTTCGGCTTCAACCTATCATGGGTAGAATGGATCTTAAATATTACCTCCTCTGCCTTCTTTTCAATCCTTGTTAATGGAGTCCCCTCCAAGCCTTTCTCTCCTTCCATAGGAATCAGACAAGGCGACCCTTTGTCCCCCTTCATGTTCATTATCATGGCCAAGGGTCTCAATCGCTCCATCCATGCCGCCATAGAGAACAAATCTTTGACTGGTCCCCCCCTGCATGGTATTTCTCCCCCGATCTCTCATAGCCAATTTTTTGATGACACCTTGATGAAGGGCTCCCCCACTGTTTTGTAATCTCACACCTTTCTCTTGATCCTCCAAAGCTTCTGTGATGCCTCAGGACTAGACTTTAACAAAGACAAATCCCATATTTTCTTCTTCAATACCCTTATCCCTATTCAGCGCCATATCTCTGATATCCTTGGTTTCACCTGAAGCTCTCTTCCATCCAAATACCTTGGCATCCCCTTGCTGGACAATTCCCTTAGAAATAGCTCATGGGAATCTCTCCTCTCCTCCTTTTCCAAGAGGCTCACTTCTTGGACCTACCGAGCCCTCAATCTCCCCAGCTGCCTCATTCTCTTCAAAGTCGTGCTTCAAGATTTACCTATTTACACCTTTTCATCTCTTGCAGCCCCAAACTTTGTCCTGACCACCATCAAAACATTGCAAAGGAATTTCCTTTTCCAAGGCCTCAAAATAGGGAAGAAGCTAACACTTATCAGCTGGGACAAACTTTGCAAACCCAAAGCGCAAGGAGGTCTTGGTTTGAGGGATCCCTCAGCCATGAACAAAATCCTGAGTGCTAAGATCTGGTGGAGATGGCTCAGAAAACCCCAAGATCATTGGGCCAAGATTTGGAGGAGGAAGTACACACCTAACACTTTGGAGAGAAACCTAATCAAGTGGAGAAAGGACATCCCTGGCTCCCTAATTTGGGCTGCTGCCAAGAAGAACGGACATCTTGTTATAAATCATGCCTTCTGGGAAATTAGAAATGGGAAGACAACTCTTTTCTAGAAAGATTCATGGCAGCAGCTACCAATACTGTAGCACGAGGATTGGGCTAACACTTTCAACATCCTAGCCACACAGGAAGGCCTAACAAAAGTGGTGAACTACTAGTAGGACAACCCAAGAAATCCCACTTGGAGATGCTGGAAGTCAAACAATGATAACCTGCATTTAGAGGTACAGGTAGACCTACAGCCTTGGCTTAAGGCAATCAATGAACGGAAAATCCCCATTCTGGGAGGCGAAGACATTGTACAATGGGGGAACTTGCCAAAGGGAACCTTCAACATAAAAGAGGCCTATGCCATCACAGCCCACCCAGAACCGCTACCTTCATGGAGCGGGTGGAGCAAAGTCCGGTCCTTGAAGCACTAGCCAAAGATCAGTCTCTTCCTCTGGCTGATTACTCATGCAAGCATTCTCACATGGGATAACCTCGTGAAAAGGGGGTTTGTTGGTCCTGTTGGGCTCCATATTTATAACATTTTCTTGCTGGTTCTTGAAGATATTGTTTACTCTTCTGAAGTCTTTTGTTTAGCAAATGGCATTCTTTCTGTGCT
>JASDQU010012704.1:258733-273798 GCA_032191745.1 Picea mariana | reverse complement strand
GTATGTTGGTTGTGGATCCTGGTTATCTTCCTGATTCAGAGGTTTGTTTTATCCGTTCTTGGAACCCATTCCATAAAGGGGGGGTGTTGGGGGGCTTCTTCCCCACAACTATCACCAAGGGGATCTAGGGGAGGGCGACGACAATATTTGTATCACCCCCCTGGCGGGAGATTCGGGGGAAGATCCCTCGAAGTGAAATATTGGGAACAATTTCCTTGTAAAATATTGTAATTTCGTAGTCAATATGGATCGTTCATTATAAGGTCACAAATTTGATGGTAGAAATTAATTTTCGGGTTTTTTTCCCTAGAAAGAAACCCTCTCTTATGAGGGATTGTATTGTGACTGTGTATTATCGTGAATGTTTCATTTTGAGAGAAGAGATTGCAAGAGAAAGAAGAAAAAGTTATAGTGTTTGAGTTGTAGGTAATATCCCTTCACTTTGTTGGATAATAAAAAGGAATGACATGGAAATTTCTCTGGTGGACATAGCCCACACTGGGTGAACCACATATATCTATGTCTCTATTGTATGGTGTATCTTATATGTTTTATTTCTGCATTTGTTTTATTTTATTTCTTCGTGATCCTATTTTTCTAACAATTGGTATCAAAGAGAAAGGTAACTCATAGGAAAATAGGGTTCTTGGATCGAGTGGGAGAAATGGCAGAAGATGGAAAGTTTAGGGTCAAGAAATTTAATAGCAAAAATTATCAGTTATGGAAGATGCAGATGTAATATTATTTATATCAGAAAGGTCTCTTCCTACCATTGGGCATAATAGAAAAGAAGTCGATTCCCATGAAGGATGAAGAATGGGCGGTTCTTGATAGAAAGGCACTAGGAATGATAGAACTAGGCCTGAAAGCATCAGTGGCTTTCAATATTTCGAAACAAAAGACAACGAAGGAGTTAATGGATGCATTGGCTAAACTATATGAAAAAGCATCGACATCCAATAAGGTATTTCTAATGAAGCGATTATTTAATATGAAGATGTGAGAAGGTGGGTCTATTGAAGATTATTTAAATGAATTTAATTTAGTTACTAATCAACTAAGTTATATAAATGTGGACTTTGATGATGATGTCAAGGCTCTTCTAATCTCATGTTCATTTCCAGAAAGATGGAATGTCTTGGTCATGGATGTAAGAAACTTTGTCTCTAGTTCAAACACTCTAAAATTTGATGATGTTATTGGTGTTATCCTTAGCGAGGAAATGCAACAGAAAAGAACATGTGAGACATCAGGTAATGTGTTAAACATGGAGAACAAGGGAAGACAAAAGGATAGAGGAAAGGCCTCAGGCAACCGTGGGAATTATAGGAAGGCCATATCCAAATCCAGACTGGGAAAGATAGAATGTTGGAATTGTGGGAAGAAAGGACATCTGAGGAAAGACTGCAGAGATCAAAAGAAACAAAGAGATGGATAGTAGGAGAAAAATCACGAAGAAAATGTAAAATGTGATGTGTTACAAGATGCTTTGATTCTTTCTGCAGATAATATTTATGAGTCATGGGTAGTAGATTCAAGGGCTTCAGTTCATGCCACACCCCATAGGAAACATTTTCTATATTATTTTCAAGGTGATTTTGGACAGGTTCATTTGGGTGATGATGCACCATGCAAAATTTTTGGAATAGGAAAGGTACAAATAGATTAAAAAAATGGAAACCAATGGTTGTTGGCAGAGGTGAGACATGTTCCATATCTAAGTGAACGTTGTATATATATATTTATAGATAAGGTGTGGAAGGTCATCAAAAGATCATTGGTGTTAGAACAATGAGAGAAGGTAGGTACATTTTATTTATGTACTGATAATACAACACTTTGGAATCATAGTCTTGAACACATGAGTGAGAAGGGGATGCATATACTTCACAATAGGAATTTATTGCCAGATCTGAAACAAACTAATTTGGATTTATGTGAGCATTGTGTTTATGGAAAACAAAAGAGAGTCATATTTCGTAGAGTCGAAAAATAAAATAAGAATGAAAGGTTAGAGATTGTGCATACATATATATTGGGACTAGCTCAAACATCATCTCTGGGTGGCTCTCGTTATTATGTTACTTTTATTTGTTATGCAACTAGAAAAACTTGGGTTTATTGCATTCGATAAAAATCTGATGTTTTTGATACTTTTAAAAAGTGGAAATATTTGGTTGAGAATGAGACAAGAAAAAGTTTAAAGTGTCTCAGATCAGATAATGGAGGTGAATATTGCAGCAAGGAGTTTGATGATTATTGTTCATACCATGGGATTTGTAGAGAGAAAACAGTTCCAGGAACACCATAAGGAAATGGTGTGTCAGAAAGGATGAACAGGACAATCATGCAACATGCAATGACTATGAGATTGCATGTTGGGTTGCCCTTACAGTTCTCGGAAGATGTTGTAAATATTTTTTTTTAATTGATAAATAGAGGACCTTCAAGATCTTTGGATGGTGGAATTCCAAAGGAGGAATGGATAGGTCAAAATACAAACTCTTGTTTCTTTAATACTTTCAGTTATGAAGCATTTGTCCATATTGATAAAGAAAATAGAACAAATCTTGAAGTAACATCCAAGAAGTGTACCTTTATTTGATACAATGTTAATGACTTTGGTTATCTCTTATGGGATTATGAAAATCACAAAATCATTAGGAGTAGAGATTCCATATTCAATGAGAAGGTCATGTACAAAGATCAGTTGCAGGGAAAGAAATGAGAAAAAGAAAAACCAGAATACACAATGCTTGATGAGATCACTGAAAAATAAATTCTAAAGGTACCAGAAAATCAAAATGTACAACAACTTGAGCAACAAGTACCTCAAACTCCTAAAAGTGTTGTTACAATATCTACCAAGTTAAATAAACCCCATGAACAATACTCTCCTCCATTGTATTATTTATTGTTGACTGATTCTGATGAACCAAAATGTTATGAAGAGGCAATGCAGGTGGGAACTAAAAAGAAGTGCGAGCAAGGCATGAAAGAGGAAATGGATTCCTTGGTAAATAACTAGGATTGTGACTTGGTTCAGTTGCCTATAGGAAACGAGCATTGCAAAATAAATGGGATTACAAGATAAAGGAAGAAGATGGAGAAAAAAAGCAGTACAAGGGTAGACTTGTTGTAAAGGGGTTTTCATAAAAGAAAGGTATAGATTTTGATGAAATATTTTCTCATATTTTTAAGATTACTTCACTTAGGACTATTTTAAGTCTTTTGGCAATAGAATATTTACATCTTTAACAGATAGATGTAAAAGCACCTTTTCTCCATAGGGATTTGGAGGAAGATATTTATATGCAGCAACCGCAGGGGTATGAGGTCAAAGGGAAGGAAAATGTGGTATGTAGGTTGAAGAAGAGATTGTATGGCCTAAATCAAGATCCAAGGCAGTTGTATTTGAGGTTTGATAGGTTTATGAAAGAACAAGGTTATAGTAGATGCCATTTAGATCACTTTGTTTATTTTAAAATGATAGATAATGGAAGCTATATTATCTTTCTATTGTATGTAGATGACATGCTTGTTGTAGGGTATAATATGAAGGATGTAAATGTTCTCAAGAATAAATTAGCGAATTCATTTGTGATGGAGGATTTGGGTTCTGCAAAGAAAATCCTTGGTATGAGAATAACAAGAGACAAGAAAATTCACAAATTGACATTGTATCAGGGTGAGTACATAGAGAAGGTGTTGGGGAGGTTTAGAATGCATAATGAAAAACTAGTTAGTACACCTTTAGACATCCATTTCAAATTAAATATGTAAATGTGTACCAAGACATGCGAGGAGATAAAATACATGTCCAAGATCCTTTATTGATCAGTAGTTGGCAGCCTGATGTATGTGATGGTTTGCACAAGACCAGATATTACACATCGAGTGGGAGTTGTGAGCAAGTATATGAAAAATCCAGGTAAAGAACATTGGGAGGAAGTAAAGTGGATTATTAGGTATTTGAGAGGTACTTCTACTCATGCATTATGTTTTGGAGGTTCATACATTATTCTATAGGGATATGTTGATTCAGATATGGAAGTTGATTAATATAGTAGGAGGAGCACCACAGGGCATGTTTTTACTATAGTTGGAACAACAGTAAGTTGGATTTCAAAAATACAAAATGTTGTTTCACTTTCAACAACATAAATAGAGTATGTTGTTGCTAAAGAGTCTAGTAAAGAAATGATTTTGTTAAAGAGGTTTATGGAGGAATTGGAAAGAAGAAAGAGAATAAAATGTTGTACTATGATACTGAGAGTGTCATTCATATTGCAAAGAACTAACCATTCCATTCAAAGACTAAGCATATACAGATCATGTACCATTTCATATGATCTGTCTTGGAAGATGGACATTTGAAGTTGGAAATGATACATACTAGCTAGAATCCTGCAGACATGTTAACAAAGGGAGTAACCAGGGAGAAACTGAATTCCTGGTCAGTTTCAGTTGGTCTTCAAGCATGAAGGTGAGGATGATAAATTTTCCAGGTCTAAGGTGGAGTATATTCCAACATGTACAATATCAATGGAGTTGTTGTGATCATTCTCCAAGTGGGAGATTGTTGGTTGTGGAGGCTAATTTTCTTCCTGTTTCGGAGGTTTTTTTTAGCCATGCTTGGACCCCATTCCCTAACGGGGGGTGTGGGGGGTATTTCCCCCCCGTAACTATCACCAAGGAGGTCCAGGGTGGGGGTGGAGAAAATTTTTGTATACCCCCCCTAGCATGGGATTCAGGGGAAGGGCCCCCAAAGCGAAATATTGGGAAAAATTTCCTTGTAAAATATTGTAATTTCGAAATCAATCTGGACCATTCATTATAAGGTCAGAGATGTGATGATAGAAGTTATTTTTATGGTTTTTTTCCTTAGAGAGAAACCCTCTATTATGAGGGAATTGTATCAAGTGGTTTTGCATTATCGTGAATGTTGTATTCTGAGAGAGAATATTGTGAGAGAAAGAGGATGAAGTTACAACAGTTGAGTTGTAGGTTGTTTCCCTTCATTTTGCTAGAGAATAAAAAGGAAGGACCTAGAAATTTCTTTGGTGGACGTAGCCTACACTGGGTAAACCATGTATATCTGTGTGTCTATTTTTTTGTGCATATTCTATGTTTTATTTCTGCATTTGTTTTATTTTATTGTTCCACGATCCTATTTTTCTAACAATGTATTGTGCTATTGCAAGGGGGGTTTTCTTTTTAGAATAAATATTTAAACATTAAATTATTATCGTATTATAGTGTGAATAGGGTGATTAGTTGATTATAAAAATAAAATTTTAAATTAGTATAATTGGGTTGACAATCATAGTTTAATTATTATCATAATCTAATAAGTTATCAAGTCATGTGACATTGCAATTTTGAATGACCAAAGAATTACACATGCCAGAGTATTATTGTTCGAAAGTCATCCATAATTTCCAATATAGGCATGCATTTGCATCCATGGAAAGGATGTCACTCTTATGAAGTTCAATACATGTGGCTAATAGTCAACATTTCATCTCTAAATCTAGCATATGACAAACTTGGTTGATCTTGCAAGGTCAAAAAAATAATGTCTTTCTTCATTACTTCAAAATGAACCCAATTGGAAGTAGATTAATAAGGACTCTCTGGATCTAGACTGCTCATGCTAGGGTTTTTATTTCTCTGCTACACCGTATTACCCCACAGGGGCTCATGCCTCTAAAGGAGGGAGGGCCAAGAGGCCCCTCTTACAACCAGGCAACGGTGAATGGAAGTAATGGAGAGGGATCCAAGTGCCCCACCTTCGAACTTCCTCTAGATCCGCGCACAACTCTATTGACTGAGGGAACCTTCAAATAAAAGGAAATGTACATCGACTACGGGAAAGCACCAACACCCACAAGTGAGTCAAAACCATGGCTACCAGGAAAGTGTACTCCACAAGCACCATAGGCCCCGAAGTACATTATCAGCACACCTCACATCGAGGAGCATAAACAATATATGAGAGATTATGCCTTAGTAGGTAAATTTTTAGGGCTCTGGCCCTTAGAACGGGACTTGATCAAATGGATATACCATTGGTGGAATCCCAAAGGACACTATGAGCTACAACTGGGCTCCAAAGGTTTCTTCACCATTATCCTTCACAACCTCGAGGACAGAAACTGCATCTTTGATGGAGGACCATATTTTTTCAACTCAACGGGACTCTTCTTGAGGTTTTGGACAGAAAAATTTAGCCTGGAAATGAAAGAATTTTCACATGCACCAGTTTGGATCAGATTATACTCCCTACCACAGGAATTCTAGCTGGAGGAGGTCCTTGCAGGCATAGGCAATATCATTAGAATTTATGTTAAATCATCGGAGGCCAGGAAACAAGGAAGATACACCTCATATGTGCAAATTTGTGTCTACCTGAATATAGCTAAGCCACTCCCAGGATCCATATCCCTAGAATACCATGATGAAGAATGGATGCAAACCATTGACTATGAGCATATTCCATTTCGGTGCAGGAAATGCCATGAGCATGGGCATCTCTTCAGAGATTGCCCCCTCAACGCTGCAAACAAAGAGGGGAGCTCAGATGCCGAAAAATCCAAGGACGGGTTCAGTCAGGTGTCTGGAAATCTCAAACAAGGCAGAAGAAGGCAGACAACCCAAACTAGTAAGGATCCGCTAACCAGCAAAAAATATACAATGCTTCAGGATCAATAAGAGAACCCTTCATCTCCCTAAGGGGTGATGATGGAGAAAACACCCCAGCAAATGGAAAAAGGAAAAGAAGGAGCCAACATGGAGATGAACCCAAACACACCGCCAACAGATACCACTACCCGAAAGGGAGGCCAACCAAAAATAGAGGATGGGGATGTTGAGGTGGAGCTTGATGAGGAGGAACTAGCAGAAGTGGACCTGGAACAATTAGATCATGCATATCGACACAAAAAAATATACACCATAACTCTAGATCAACTATGAAAAGTGCACAAGGTCTTCCTCAACCCCTAAGGCCGATCCACGGCCAGATCCAATGTGAGACTTGGAATACAAGGGAATCCACCAAGAGATCTGCGCAAATCTCAGAAGGACGAAAAAAGAAGAGGTAGGAAGTCAATGAGAAAACTCATACAGGAGATCGGACATTTCATGGCTAAATCTGGTGAGATCCACCTCATTTCGGATATCTTTCACCCTCTCACCTCCGCCTACTCCTCATGAAGATCATATCCTGGAACATACGAGGTCTCAATGGTTGTATTAAGAAAAAAATGCTACGAGAGCTGATTCTAGCAGAGAAACCTGATATAATGATGCTCCAAGAAACAAAGTGCGCAATAAAAGACATGGATAGGATTCTCCCCTACTGTTGGAATAAATGGAAATTGGCATCCACAATGGCCATGGGAACAACATGAGGCCTTGCTATACTTTGGAACCCTAGCACAACCATTTTGGAAAATTTCATCATGACCAGATGGTCTATCACGACCGACTACAGGCTCATTGGATCCAACAAACCTGGCCACCTCTCCAATGTTTATGGGTCGGCCAGCTCCAGGGATAAGCAGGCCTTCTTAAGCAACCTTTCTACCTTAACCAAGGAATGAAGATGGCGTTTGGGAGGCGACTTCAACTTGATTCGCAACCTAGATGAGAAAAAGGGGGGAATAAGACGCCTGGAGCAAGAATCCAGTGACTTCCAAAGTCTTCTACACCACACCAACCTCATCGATCTGGAAAAATCCAACAAACTCTTCACCTAGAAAAACAGGAGAACTGGAACACATAAAATAGCTTATAGGCTGGATCGCTTCCTTATCTCAGACTCCCTCCTAATGGAAGGCAAAATTGTAGAGGCAAGTATTCTGGATTTTCACAGATCGAACCACTGGCCTACTCAGCTATGGATGGATGTGATGCCCACCTCAGGGAGGAAACCCTTGTCGTTTGAACAGTTCTGGCTCAGTCACGAAGATTTCCAACAAAATATCAACGAATGGTGGAGGGAGGCATCGATACCTCATGGTGCCAAGATGTATCGCTTCCAACAAAAGCTCAAGAATCTCAAGCAACAACTTAAACTCTGGAACAGGCAAACCTTCGGCAACATTTTTGAATCCAAAAGACAACTGACTGAACAAATGATCAAGGTTCAACGAAATATTCAAGAATATTGACTCTCTGAAGAGCTTAAAACCCAGGAAGCGTCGATAGGCAACTAGATGGAGATTCATAAATCCCAAGAAGAGGTTTTGTGGCGAAAAAAATATCGCATCCAGTGGCTCAAGGAGGGTGATCGTGACACCAAAGTTTTTCACAGAACCACCCTTCAACGATGGCACACCAATAGAATCACTCAGTTAACCTCCAACACTGGTCAAATCATCCACTCTCATGAGGATCTGGAAAAATAAATGGTAGTGTATTATAAAGATCTCTTGACAGAGCATCAACCGAATAGATCCCAAGCCATCACAAAGGTTACGCAGCACATAGCCTCCCTAATCACTCAGGAGCAGAATGTGGGCCTTCTCAGGCCCATCACTCTTAAGGAAGTAGATGAAGCACTTCAGGAAACCCCCAAAGGAAAATCCCCGGGTCCAGATAGCTTTACTAGTGACTTCTTCCATCACTGCTAGCAAACGATCAGGGAAGAGGTATGGGAAATCATTGAAGACTCCATAATTTCAGGCCAAGTCCTCCCTACACTATATGAAACTTTCCTCACCCTCATTCCCAAATAAGGGTCGGTCAATCACCCTAAGAATTTCTGACCCATCACTCTCTGCAATGTCATCTACAAGCTCCTAAACAAAGTAATCTCTAGAAGATTAAAGCCCATCCTACCACGAATCATCTCACCAGAGAAATCAGGTTACGTGGAAGGCAAGAAAATCCTAGACAACGTCGTCCTTGCACATGAAGTAATTC
This sequence comes from Picea mariana, assembly GCA_032191745.1. Lineage (NCBI taxonomy): Eukaryota > Viridiplantae > Streptophyta > Pinopsida > Pinales > Pinaceae > Picea > Picea mariana. The sequence continues at coordinate 264,867 of JASDQU010012704.1, read as the reverse complement.
ACTCCATGTATAATACCCGCATGCCAGGTATTCTATTAAAACTAGATTTATCTAAATCTTTTGACAAGTTGAGCTAGGAATACATGCATGCTATGCTCCTGGCCTTTAGCTTCAACCTATCCTAGGTAGACTAGATCTTAAATATTACCTCCTCTGCCTTCTTTTCAATCCTGGTTAATGGAGTCCCCTCCAAGCCTTTCTCTCCTTTCAGAGGAATCAGACAAGGCAACCCTTTGTCCCCCTTCTTGTTCATTATCATGGCCAAGGGTCTTAGTCACTCCATCCATGCCGCCATAGCGAACAAATTTTTGATTGGTCTGCCCCTGCATGGTATTTCTCCCCTGATCTCTCACAACCAACTTGTTGATGACACCTTGATGATGGGCTCCCCCACTATTTCATAATCTCACACCTTTCTCTTGATCCTCCAAACCTTATGTGATGCCTCAGGACTAGACTTTAACAAAGACAAATCCCATATTTTCTTCTTCAATACCCCTATCGCTATTCAGTGCCATATCTCTGATATCCTTGGTTTCACTCGAAGCTCCCTTCCATCCAAATACCTTGGCATCCCCTTGCTATAAAATGCCCTTAGAAACATATCGTGGGAATCTCTCCTCTCATCCTTTTCCAACAGGTTCACTTCCTAGACCTATCGAGCCCTCAATCTCCCCAGCTGCCTCATTCTCCTCAAAGTCATGCTTCAAGATTTACCTATTTACACCTTTTCAGCTCTTACGGCCCCAAACTTTGTCCTGACCGCCATCAAAACATTGCAAAGGAATTTCCTTTGGCAAGGCCTCAAAACAGGGAAGAAGCTAACACTTATCAGCTGGGACAAACTTTGCAAACCCAAAGAGCAAGGAGGTCTTGGTTTGAGGGATCCCTCAGCCATGAAAAAAATCCTGAGTGCTAAGATCTGGTGGTGATGGGTCAAAAGAGCCCAAGATCTTTGGGCCAAGCTTTGGAGGAGGAAGTACACACCTAACACTTCAGAGAGAAACCTGATCAAGTGGATCAAGGACAACCCTGGCTCCCTAATTTGGGCTACTACCAAGTAGAACAGACATCTTGTTATAAATCATGCCTTCTGGGAAATTAGAAATTGGAAGACAACTCTTTTCTAGAAAGATTCATGGCAGCAGCTACCAATACTGTAGCACGAGGATTGGGCTAACACTTTCAGCATCCCAGCCACGCAGGTAGGCCTGAAAAAAGTGGCAAACTACTAGTAGGACAACCCAACAAAGCCCACTTGGAGATGCTGGAAGTCAAACAATGACGACCTACATTTAGAGGTACAGGTAGACCTACAACACTAGCTTAAGGAAATCAATGAACGAAAAATCCTCATTCTCGGAGGAGAAGACATCGTATGATGGGAGAACTTGTCGAAGGGAACCTTCAACATAAAAGAGGCCTATGCCATTAAATCCCACCTAGAACCACTACCTTCATGGAATGGGTGGCGCAAAGTCTAGTCCTTGAAGAACTAGGAAAAGATCAGTCTCTTTCTTTGGCTGGTCGCTCATGCGAGCATTCTCACGTGGGATAACCTCATGAAAAGGGGGTTCGTTGGTCCATCCATTTGCATGCTCTGTGGAGAAGATGAAGAAATGTTGAACCATCTCCTCAACACTTGCCCCTACACCCCTCAAGTCTGGGATCAATGTGCACTAACCATGCGCACCTCAGATCACAAAAGGGACAGCATCATCAACACCATAGTTGATTAGAGAGACTCAGCTTTCCAATCACCCCTTCTCAATCGCATTTGGCAACTGCTGCCAGGTTTTATACTATGGAAAATATGGAAAGAAAGACACAGAAGAATCTTCAGGAATGATCAGCTCCCGTAGCAGCATTACTGGAAACAAAGTTGCCTCAACATTCTAGAAATAATTAGACTATAGCATTGGACCGAAACAGATCTGAATGGCCCACCTTCGAAGAAAAGTATCCTATAGCATTGGAAGGTAAATATGGGTCAGAACCTACCCCCCACCCTCATTGCTCAACCTCTAAAAGGAAGCCCCTCGCAATGGTCCTCCCTCTCGGAGGGCTTTATCAAACTCAAATTCGACGGAGCTTCCAAGGATAACCCTGGGCCATAAGGTTTCAGGGTGGTCTTCCAAGATCACCTGGGTAACATACGTCTCATCAACACAGGTAGCCTAGGCCACACTACGAACAATGTTGCTGAGTTATGGGGGCTCACTAGAGGCTTGCAACTAGCGATTGAGAACAATTTCATCAAGATGGTTGTTGAAGGGGACTCACTAGTCATCATCAACCTCTTTAGGAGAATCCTAAATGAATATGACCTAGAGAAAATCTCACCCTCCTGTAGACTCTCCTATGGACTATGAGAAATTGTGGATCTCCTCCGATCGGATCAGGCCTTCATCCCCTCACACATCAGGAGAAAGGTGAATCAGGTTGCAAATGAACTGGCTAATGTGGGTACGAATTGGGAAGGACCAGAGCTCCTTTGCTGAACTTCCATCAACCCGACCCACCCCATCCTTCAACAGTGCAACGAAAAATCAACAGCCTCAGACAGACCCCCAGATGGGGTGATAGTGTGGGATGCATCGCACTCGGAAGTGGTGCAAAATGCCCAGCATGGCGAGGGCTATGTGATTGAACCATGGCACACCCCACCACCACTCTCATGCATTTAAATCCCACTTGATTTTATCCAGGCACCATTACTTCTGGTGGGTTTGGCTTGCTCATGTTGTCCCCTCCATGGCTCAACTCGATGACCTCGCCATTACTCTACGCATGTGACATTGCCTCCTTCTTCAACTGCAAAGTCATGCCTTATTCCATCCTCCCTCCTTTGCTATGTGCCCCTACAACTGGCTTCATCTCCATCTCCTCCTTGTCTACCTAGGCCCTTCCCTTGTGCTTCCTTTCTTCCCCAGTGCTGTTAGAATGCCAAGGCAAAGAGGTAAGCCAAGGAGAAGCTCGCCCTGGAAACCACTTCGACCTCCACTAGTCCTCTCTTCAGTGCCTGCACTTTCCTCGGGCTCTTACCCTGGTTCATCCCCCTCGCACTCCTCGTAGTCTCAGTCTAAGCATTTCCCAAGTGCCCCCTCCTCCCCTCTAGCTTCCCGACTCAAAGGGCTAGCTCTCTCCAATAGTTCACTGGGTTTTCACCCAGGACCCATCTTCAACTTGGCTTCTTCTTTAGTGTCGCCTCTCGCAGTGCCACTGAGCTCACCAGCTAGTGCACCAGGCTTGCCAGAGAATTCCTACACTCGCCCATCCTTGGGCACACCACCCTTTTTCCTGGGAACCCAATCGAGGCCACATTCCTTTTTAGACTCTATATAAGATTCGCAACTACAGGATAGACTCAGCATTCTCCACGGTTTCCTCTTCGAGCTTTGACAGGGACTGGACGACCTCCAGTTTCGACTGGAGATACTAGACGACAAGATTGCTACACTCCTCCATATCCTCTCCTCTTTCCAAGGGACCTTCCACTCCTCACCAGTTCAAGGTGGGACAACAGAGCACACTCCGGCAGAGTACTTTTAGGCAGGTGACTCAGGGGGTGGGGGGCTTCCCACAGGAGTCGAAGACTCGGGTCTAACCATGCATGTTTCCATGGATGCGAAGTACACACCTTTTGCATAAGAATCACTCAGTGAACAAGTTGCAGTAGGATCGGGCATGCATGCACCGAGGGAAATGGGAAGCACCTGGCCTGGTGGCGAAAAGGAAAGCGATGACGAGGATGCAGCCATGCAGGAGCAGATGGAATGGAGGTGGACAATTGGTGAAGAGGAGCCCTAGGACCTAGCAACTTTGGTCATATCTCCATTGGGAGGGAAAATCTACAAGCCAGGTGTTTGACCTCTGTCCACATGTCATGTCTGACCTCTGTACCTCTCGGATAGATTTTTGCTTCTTTGTTTCTAGTTTGCTATGTATGAACTATGCTTCCAACTACTGAAAGATTGCTAGCTACTTTGGTTCTAATACCGGCTGGCTACACTGGTTTCCCTCTAGGGCAGTTCAGTTATTACATCAAGACACTATGCAAATTTTGTAACTTCTGTTTTTGAAGGTTCTTTATAAAATTTCTTACTTATAAAAAAAAAATGAACCCAATTGAATAATCAAATTATTGCATGGAATTTAATTAAAGTTGTGTATTATTGTCAGGGATAATTTTAAGGATGGAAATTTATATTAAAATGTAGAAAACTGGGAAAATCTTAGTAGTCATTAATAGGAAAAATGTAAAATGTTTAGTGATACTTTTGTAAAAATATTCACATTTTTAAGAATTTTATATAATTTCTATAAAAGATTAACAATTTTTAAGATAAAACAATTTTATTCTATGGAATTTGGGCGAACAATTTTTAGAAAAAATGGAAATTGAAGAGTCGTTTTTGGGAGAAAACCATGGAAAATTAACCCATTTATGAAATTTAGACCCTAAAATCATCTATAATTATTGTGCATTTCTTCTTAAAAGAATTGAAATTTGGTCACTTCATTGGTATTTTGGCTCCTCGAAGAAAATATTAAGGGCCTCAACACATGTTTAGATTAAAATCCTCTACCCTCCCTACCATCTCCCACAATCCAAGAATTTGACTAAATCGTATATTTTATATGTTTCATATCCAAATATAATATTATGAAAGAATATTTCAACGTTTTAAGATTTTGTAGAAATCATTTGAAAACGACGTTAATTATTTCCATTAGGTTGTTCGAGGTTATGGAATGTGAATACAAATAGACACAATTAGTTGATAATGGTTATCTTAAACCATGAGTTGCATCGGTATCATTATACCATCTCAAACCATGATACCGATAGCGTCTTTCTAGTTGATACCAAGAAAACTAATGAATTTCCATGGCCTAATATTATATTAAAAGAATCTCATAAAAGATGTTTGTTGAAAACAATGATTATATGTACATTCATTTCAATCAATATGTAAATGTGTATCCCCTTCAATGATAAATCTAGAACTTGCAAGAAGATAATTATAAGCTAAGCTTAGGAAAAAGGACCATGTTATTTCCATCTTCATCATTAAAGGAAGACAATTCCATGGGTTGTGTTGTTGTTAATCGGCATGAAAATAATACGATTATAGATATTTATAAACAATGATTTATATGGTAGGTATAGTCATCAATCTTCTTTTTTATGCCAATGATATCATTCTTATGGCAAGGAGTCCCCATGATCTTAAAAACCAACTAAGAATCCTCAAGGATTTTTGCTCCAATATGGGTATGATTGTTAATACTGATAAGACTAAGGTCATGATTATTAAATCCAATAAGATCCCTTATGATACCTTTGTATATGACAACAACAACTTGGAGGAAGTGAATTCACACAAATATCTTGAAATTGATATTCACCATAAGCTTAATTGGAATTATAGCATTGAGAAAAGGATTATTGGGAGATGGAAAGCTTATTATGGGCTTGAAAACAATTGTAAATCATCTGAACTTTGGAGTTGGGATAAGAATAAAATCCTCTTTGAGACTCTTGTTACACCTGTTATTCTTTATGGATGTGAAGTCTAGGGCTGTAGTATCTCTCGTTAATCCTGGAGAAATATAGAGAAAATACAAAAGAATTTTATAACCGATAATCTCAAAATTAAAGGAAATACACCCTATCCCATCCTCCTCATAGAAACTAGCCTCTCCCCTATTGATAGCATGGCTATGACTAGATACCTAATGTATAAGAACAAGTTAAACAACATGGAAGATAAGACGCTACCTAAAATTGCTTCCAAATCAAGCCATAACCACCATCGACTCAAGTGAGGATGGCATAATGACACCCAATCTTGGCTAAACTATTGGCGAATCATGGAAGAAACCATTTTGCAGAATAAAGATACTATTAAAAAAAACGTCAAATCAAAATTTAAGAAACAAATGTGGTGTGATAAAGAGTTAGAGGAAAAAAGAAAATTAAGGTATTATAAAGATGTAATCAACCCTAATCTAGAAGATCAAAATTATCTATCTGTTTTGCCAAGTGTAAAGAAAAAAATAAGCATTGCTAAGATAAGAACAAATTCTCATGAGCTCCATAGTGAAACTGGGAATTGGTCAATTCCTAA